>JAAAKQ030052386.1:0-16208 GCA_010016005.3 Zanna intricata | reverse complement strand
CTACACCTTCACTAATAATGTTTGGGCCATAAACTGCACACAATTCACGGTGAATTTCAGCTGCTGATTAATTTTTTGCAAAAAGAGATCTTATTACACTACACACTTCACATTTGGCGGGATTTTCTATTGCCGCACTCATGTTTTTAAGTTATAACTTGAGAACGCGCAATTGAACAAAACTCCGCCTTGCACAGTTAAAAGCGTACTGAGTCGCTGCACACACTGATGTCAGAATGGCGGCGCTACCCTATCTACTTCTCCCGCTACGCATAAACGGCGGTTACTTTGTGGATGACCCTTGTATATAAAGACTATTAGAGGATTTATATTTGGATAATGCTTGGTGAGAAAAATTAGTTAAGCATATAATGGTCAAAAGGGTAAAGAGAATATTATTAGCTTTTTCTTTTCCTATTCTTCATTGAAATTATTAGCATTTGTTTTATAAAATGAAATAAATACTGACTGGTTTTGCTGAACTATCACTTTTTTGCAATTCTGATCAAAAAATAAAGCAGAAAATTCAGAAGACTTCAAATTTTTATTTATTTACATAAAGTAAGAGTTAACAGAACTCTTCAAAATTCTTTTTCATTCAAAATTGAAATTCAAAATTTCAAAGTAAAATGTTTTTTCAAGGATAAGGTCTATTGTCTGTTCTGCTCATCTTATATTCAAACTTCCAATTCTCCTTTTTTCAAGATGGTTGTATTTAAATAATTTGTTAGGTAAAAAGAGTCTTCCATTATTTTCAGTGGATTAAACCAGTTGTTTCAATATGCTGTTGGAAATATCATTTATGGGATTAAAATTTAGTATCAGTTTAATAACTTAATTTCTCAAACTATCTTTCCATAAAACTCTTTGAATTCCTGAAATAACTAACTCATTCTTGCTGTTTATTTGACCATTGACCAATCATTGATCAGGCTCATATTCAAACATCAAAGCAAGAATGCTATTATATTTAAATTTAATACTGTTTCAAAATTAATTTTTTTTTTGTGTCATGTGATTGTTCTAAAAATATGCTGAAATTTGTTCACATTACACTAAGATTTTTACAAATACTACATGAATCATAACCGAAGTTGTACAATGTTTCTACATCAAGTCTGGGTAGGTCATATATACTGATAACCTCCAGGCCTAAGTCACTTGATTTTTTTTATATACTGATTATATTCTAACAGCACATTGTACTTAGACATTGTGTGCAATTTAAATTTTTGAATAAAATTTTCTATATACAAATATTTAAAGTTACTTTGTGGAACTTCATTAGAAGGAAAATTATAAAATTTAAAAGATTTACATTAAATTCTTTCAAAATGATGCAAGGAGGTTAAATAGAGGGAATTATCAAAACTACTGATTGTGTAGATTCCAGCTGTGAGTTACGGAATTTTATTAATGCAAAGAATAGATTTCAGTAAAACATAAAATCAAAAGTATATTTGAAGTAACATTAATTGTTTTTTAGCACCTCTTTCACTTTTTTTTTTTTTTTTCCATTAAAAGAATGCTTTAAACTATGTGATGTGAGTAATACTTGATAGAATACCTTATGAAACTGGCAAGTGGAAACTAATTTCTCACTGTGATTTGGATTACAAAATAGTGCTCATTCGTAGCTTCAAGTTCCCACAAAATATAATTAAAGTTGCATACAAGAATTTTTTATTAACATGTTTCCTTGTGCATGACATGCCAACTCTTCAATACCTCAACAATAACTAAGATGTAATATGAAAATAATCGATAGTTTTCAGTGAAATCTGTGCACAAGAAATGTTTTAATTTTATTAACAGGTCAATGCATCATAATTATTATACACTGATATAGCAAACACTAATTAAGTTACTGCAACTCAATAAAAATGTGTACTAAAATATTTCATAGAATCTACAGCAGCAGAAAATTAGACCTCAAAATTATATACATAACATTTAAGAAGACTACATTAATTTATTTGAGCAAAATATGAAAAATATATTCAATTTTAAAATCTAATTTAGATGTTATTAGAATAATATAAAAATGTTAAGAGTAGTTCTCTTAATTAGAAATATTATTTCTAATTAAGTTTATTCAGATAAACTAGTCATGTTGGATCAGCATAAATTAAATTCTTAACGTATACCATTAATAAAAAATGAAAGTAGAAAAATTTTTAAGTTATTAACACTGTACTAATAACCTAGATAACAACATTAAAAGGGAAATGCTTAAGTATGAAGCTAATCAAATGTTTCATCTTTTTTTGTAATTCTTGATAAAGCTAATTTTTAAATCTTGGGGTTACTACTTTTTTTTTTTTTTTTGCTTAACCTCTGGAACCACCATTAAGGTATATCTTCAGAGGATGAGATGAATGAATTTGTAATGTGTGTGAAAAATGCCATGCCTGACCGGGATTCGAAACCGGGACCTCTGAATGATAGACCGAGATGCTACCACTCGCGCCACAGAGGCCGGCTTGGGGTTACAGTGAACTGACACAAATTTACAAAAAAATTTTTAAATAAATAATTCATTTTTTTTTTTTTCTCATAGCACAGTTCCTATGAAGTAGGAGTAAATAGAGACTATTTGTCATTAGCTAAACTATGATTTTTCAGTTTAATATTCAGTGCATTTGATTAAATTTTTAACTTTGAATATTTGATTACAAAACAAGACAAAATAAATTTATGATACAAAACTTTTAATTATCATACTTGTTTTAGTTACTGTTTATTTTATTCTCAATACTGTAGTTTAATTTTAGGATTAAAAACTGGTTAAACAAAGATAATCATAAAATATTCATTTATATGGTGTTACTTTTTTCTTCTTATGGCTTTGTTCAATGTAACAGAAACTTTAATTACATTGAAAAAAATTATTTAATTATAAAGTAGTTGGAAAACTACATTCATACTAGAAAAAAGAAAAATGATAAGGTTTAGAGGACGATTACAATACCTGTACACATTAACTATCTAAGAAGGACTAATTAAAGGATAGGAAGGAATAGTCAAAACATGGGATGTAAAAAGGTAATAAGACAATCAAAAATAATGCTGCATTTGCAATTCTTTAGCCCTACATTATCGTGCTTATTTACTCTTTACCTTAAATTAATTTTTCCTCCACATCTACCTTAATTTACTGTGGCCAGTCTTGTAAATAAGTTTAATTTATAAAAAAAACATTTTATTAATTAGAACTTTCCACCAGTTTTTAAAATAAAATTAAAAGAATATCTCATAATGAATGGATAAGAATTTTTATATGATTTTGATATATTAGTGCCAACTGTGTTTTTTTTTAAAGAAATATACCTGTTTTTTTTCTTTATTAATTAGTAATTTAGTATGAATAGCAAATCATAGAATCATGTGAATGATTCTATTAATTTTTCTTTTAAAATGTAACAATGATTTTAGTTGCTAGCAAAAAAGGTAACAAATTAACTGATGACTATCATTAAAAAATTCAACGGAAAAAATAGATTGTGGTTTTTTGTTTTAATACAAAGAAAAAATGAAAAAAAATTGTTTATTCAAAAAATGCTCATACTGTACAACCTGTTTGTGGATATTTATATATTTAGCACTGTGATGTATAGCACTTCAAGATAAAAAAAATATCAAAACAATAAATGGAATAAAATTTAAAGAAAAAAAGCAAGTAAAATCATATTATGATAATAAGAATACAGCTGATAGTTTGTTAAGATTTTATTTATCAGTGTTTCAAACCAATAAAGGGAGTAAGGAGTTTTTGAATTCCAATTAAATTCTATCAGTACTAAATTTCTCAAAAAAAAGCAGTAAGCCAAGTAAGCAATTAGCAATAAAACTAAAGCAGTAAGCAGTAAAATAAAAGTAAAGCAGTAAACAATTATACTTTAAAAAACTTCAGAATTGCATGAACTGAATCTGAATTAAAAAACATTGTGGAATAGCAACACACCTATAATAATATTATTATGATTAATAGAGAATATACATATTAATTAAAAATATGGCTATATTATATAGTGTTTGGAAAGTTGCTGTGAACTGGAATTATGTGTGTAATGACAAACATTTCTTAATTATTACTTTGTATTTTTATTTCATTATTTTATAGAAATGGATAGATATCACAATTACTAGAATAGTTTATAAAAGGTGTTGAAAATGACCTATTCTAGCATCAATATAATACTGCCTACACGTATTTTAATTTTTCAAACATTAACCAGCTAATAAACTAGAATGTCTCATACGTAAACCTTTATTGCAGTTTTTAGTTTGGCAATCATGTTTGGTCTGTAGTGATACACTGCTTACTTCACTGCCCTCCATAGAAAGTAATCTGTGGGGAGTCAGATCAGGCAATTGTGGAGCCACAAACCCGTGGAAATGATTCGTTCATCAAAGTCATTTTATAAAAAAGTCACAGCTTTATGTGCAATAGCTAATCTGATATCTTGCTGCTGTGCTAACTTCTGCATTGACTACAATGGACTTTTGGGCATGCTATCTGAAATATCAAGCATCTTTAGTTAGTTTAGTTTAGGTGGGCTTCCACTTAGGCAGCGTCTTCAACAAAGCCTAATGCCTAAAATTTTCTTAAGAGTTCAAACTGCATTATAGTGAGGAACAGGAGTATTCAGAAACTTCTCAGAAAACTTGTGCTTTACTAAATCAGTACACCTGTCACCTTCAAAAGATATTTCAGTTATAAAAATGTGATCCTCTACTAAAGAACCTTTATGTTTCTTGCAACTCTTTAGTCCGACAAATAAAACAACATGAAACAAAACAAAGAATGTTCAGTCACAACTCAATATTGATGTCTTGGTTAATTACAGAGCAACAGCCAATGAATCCATAGAGAAAACAACTCAACACCAGAAGAACAGAATGCATCACATACTGCGCAATGACAACTATCTGAACAATCTATAGATATTGAAAGTAGAGAGAGATCTGTTGATTTTTGTAACTTTGTAACTAAAATCTACAAAAGGAAAAATCTCCATGTTAAAGGTTGTTCTATTTTATAATATTTTGTTAAAAATTTGTTTATATAGAAAAAAACCCACATTTGTATTTAAAAATTGCAAGAAAGATTTTACGTCCAACTGATATCCTGAAAGGTAATATTTCCTGAAAAGTGGTTGTAAATCAAGTTCTTGTCATTACATAGCAAATTTACAGAAGGCTTGACTACAGAAAGATGCTCTTTTAGTGCAGAAGGTAGGGGAAATTAAATTATAATCAACTCTACATTGCTCTATAATGCATAAAAACAAGATTATGAAATCTGTTATGGCCTTAAAGCAACAAATACACCTTTTGCTTCTTTCGTTATGTGATTCACATAACAAAATTTCAAATGAAGGCCTAACAAGTCTGATTGTTAAATGAGCTGGTTATTTATCTTTCTTACTTTAGCAAATGTATTAAAGTATCATCAAATCTCTTTTTGCTTGCATAGAACATTTCCTCAGTTTCTCATTATTATTGTTTTAATGTTTGAAATGTTGTCGGTACCTGAAAGTTACATAATTAGGAGACAAATAAGCTGATTGTGTTTGATAGTTAATCCATTTATTAAGATTTTTTTCTACTTCTAGTGGGAGATTTTCATGTTCTCTCAGATAGCATTGACACATTTTTTTTATTATTTGACTTTATTCTTAAAATATATTTATAATTCAATGTGATAATTTATCCTCTGTAGCTATTTTATCAAGTTTCATATCTGATTTTCATAGTTTCAAAATTTCACATTTTTCTTCTGAATTAGTAATGTTTTTCAGAATATTTTTTGGAATGTTGATTTCTTTTCTCTGCCATTACAACTATAACAACTTAGATATAAAGATAAGTGTATTATTTTAATTACGCCAGTAATTTATCAGATGAAAGTTAGTAATTACAATGAATATATAAAAAAGTAGAAAACTAATTATAAATTATTGACATAAATGCAACACGGTAATAAAATTCTGAGAAAATGGTGAGATATTGTAAGAGTAAGAAAGTACTGTACTGAGGTATAAAATATAGTTGAAAGAAATTGTTAAACCTGTATTGGAATGCAACAGTATTCCTTGAATGGAAGAGGCAAGGTTTATGGTCAAAGGAATAATAAAAATGTTACAAAACCTTTTCAAGCATACATAGACAAAAATACATTTTATTTTGTGCATATTATCTAAGAAAATATGTTTGCTGCATGCCAAGGGAACATAAGTACTTCATTACAACTCTTTTATAAAAAGAAATATCAGAAAAAGATCTACATGGGACTTGAAACAAAAATTTCCAGAGCAATGGAAATTCTTTCTTGACAAGAATTAAAAATAAAAGTAAACCACTCAAACATCCACGAAAACAGAGATTGCTCTAAATAACCAACTTTCTTTATCCTTTCTAGTGCTCTCAAACCAATTCTCATTTATGTCATTAAGTTTAGACCTACACACAGGACTAGACATTTATGTTTTGCACCCATGGGCCCAGGCAAAATTGCCATCCCCAAGCCCCCCTTGGCTGTCCTCCTGCTGGATGCAGTTTTTAATCAACACAATTCTAACTATCTTATTAAATCGCCTTCAAAAACTATAAAAGTTTGTAATCATTTTCTTTCAAAATTTTGAAACAACATACACAAGTTATACACTCGATACATCCTACAGTATATTTAATACATTAACTTTTTATACTTTACTACCACAATTATAAAGGTGAAAATCTACTTTTTACAGCATGGTTAAAAGGTATTAGAAGTAACAACAACTTTAGTATAATAAAGAGGTTTTATTATCTAAAAATCTAACTTACATATGTGAAACTGTAGCACATTAAATTTGCTTATGTCTTGCTTTGATGTGAGCAAAATCATTAATAAAAACATGAAAATCAAGTTTCACAGTCAAGTCTTTTTCGATAACTAAAACAGGAACCATCTCTTCTGAGTAAGAGTAGATCCAAATAATTTCTGATTCTTGAGTGTGGAAAATGATCTTTCAGCTATACAATCAGCTTGCTAATGTATATAAATACACTTTAAGATACATACAGATATATATTAGGATAAGTCCTGAAAAATTTTCAATATTAAAAATCTGTTGCGATAGTGACATTTCTTCAGCATTGGCATAGCCTATTATGTTTTGAGTTAAAAGTGCTTTTAAATGAAGACATCTGACAAAAAATGAAGATTCTTCAATGTCAGTTGCATAAAGTTTCTACAATGATGATGCTACTATATGATTTCCTCATCATTCAAGCTGCATAGATTTACTAAGAAGGAGAATCTGCTGAGAAACTCAGTGTAGACAGTGATTCTCTTGTTCAAGTCAGAAAGAAGTTTATTAATGATCATATCAAGCTTTCTTGAAAGCTATGGTCTACATTTTCTTCTTCTTCCTCCTCCTCTCCTGGTTCAGATGAGTCAGATTCCTTCCTTATTTTAATCTTTAAGCTTATCTTCTACACATTCACCATCGAATTCAGTTTCAAGAAAAATTTTGACAGTCTTTATTTTTTCAGCAGCCATCTTATAGAATTTAAACAGACCTTTCAGTTCATCCATAAGTGCAATCAGAAAATTGTAGCATCATAACTGAAGTACATTCATATGGCATGATTTTATCTTTTCGCTAGCAAAATTAAACTTGTTGAGAATGTCCTTCCCATAAGCAGTTGTAAATGAAGTTTGTGCAAACAAGTTTCCTTAAAATCTCTTTGGCTTTGTTTTTTCATTTTCATCTTGGCTGTTAGTCATACTTTCGAGAGCCTTTGGAATTGCCTCAAAATCTTTATTGAGGCTTTTGCAAATCTCTTCCCTGGTCAACAATTTTGTTATGCTCAGTGATTTTATGGAGAGTTTTTATCACCAAGCCTGATAAATGATTCTAGTATTAATTCCATTGATCGGCTGATAAAGAAAGGGCCTTCTAACAGTCAAAGAATGATAGAAAGATTATAGCATTCTGCCACATTAGATCCCACTAAAGTAAGGGAATAGGTAAAGCAAGGGACATAAAATATCAATGGATTTGTTTCTTTTAATCTAGTTTGTAATCCAGAGTAGACCTAGAAAAATATGTCTGGGGTCATAAAGCTTCAAATATGATGCAATTGGCTGTGAAAATTTTGAATGTATAAGTAATGAGACTTAAGAAATTCGAAAACTTGACATATTATTTTCCTGTATGGCCCTGATTTTTAAAAAGAAATCTACAAAGCATTCTAAGGATATCTGGACTCATCCACATATTTTGGTTTTTTTTTTGGCTTATGGGACCACTGTTAGATATTACTTTAGAGGATGAGATGAAATGGCTAATACGAGTATGTAGTGAATGAAAATGTCATGCCTAACCAGAATTTGAGTCTGGAACCTCTAAATGAAAGGCTGAGATAACTGGTCATTATATGTAACATCAGAAGTTGAATCAATGATTATTGGAAAGTATTTTGAGTTTCTCACTTCTTTTAAGATATTTTCTATAACACTTCTACTCATTATCTCAATCAATTCATTTCAGATTATAGATGAAAGTTAAGATGATTTACTTTGACAGGGTTTCCATGCTTATCAATGTGGGCTTTTAAAAAAGGGGTCAAATTCTGTGATCAATTCTAGCCACATCATGTAGACTTCATTATTAGTGGAACCAAAAAGTTCATCTCCTTTAAAGGCTACGGCACGTGATTCTAGCTTCTTGATCATGGCAGCCACTTTTTGAAGCACAGACCTCCAATATGTTACTTCCTCTTCAATTTGAGTTTGTAACTGATTATCAATCTTTCTCATTTCAGCAGCTCTCCATTTGTATGTTAACACACTATTGAGATGAACATGTAAGTTCTTATGTTCTTTAACTGAAGTTCCCAATCGCTAAATCCACTGTTACTGATTAACTTCAACTTAGACAAAACAGTTCACAGAGGCCACAAAACAAAGACCCCTGAGTGGAGAAATAAACTGATAAGCCTTCTTTATTAGATCTCCATATCAAGTTTTCTGTGAAACAATCCTTTGTTTGAAAATCTGTACTTATCACTGTACACTCTTTTGGTTTTTCCAAGTCACTATATCTTTATTCTGATTGAAACCATTTTTAACAAAACAGTCTTTAATTTTCCACTATACTGGATCATAATACTAGTAGTAGGAGTAACAGGTTTTAAAAGGACATCAATTATCTTCATTATTGGATGCAATTTTATTTGGACCTCCACTTGGCTCAGTTGACAATGATATGAGCCTAGACTGATCATTAACTCAGCCTCTTGTTCAGCAGTAGGCTTAACAGAATCAACAAAACTTGTTTTGATTCCATATGTATCATCGACTCTTGAACTTCATAAAGCTACTGAATCAGACTGAGAAGAAGTTTCCTCTGTACTAATATTACTTTTTAAAAAATAATCTAATTTTTAGTTTTACTTATTATTTAATTCACTCTATTTTTCCTTTCGTCCACTACTTTTCGGTATTTTGCATTGCTAAGCTTTTTGCATCTATCCATTTTTTTGGTTAAAATAACATAGCCAACATTAAATTTAAACCAAAAGTATACAGAGTAGCGGGAAAAATCATAATGGCACAACAATGACAAGAAACCAGACACCTTACAGTCAGTTTCAACAGGCAACAGATTTGAGTGCTTGCGACAGCTGGCAGTAAGCATTCTGGTGAGTCAAGAAGCTCGGCTGGTCAGATGTAAGCAATGAGGCTTGAAGTGGTGGTCTGTGCAGGTACATGCACATACACACATGACTCATTACTCACATAGTAACGCTACTCACATAGTACATTCATTACCCACTGCTGCCCTCTCCAATAAATGTATGTACAGACGATTGTACACTTATTGACCTCAATGTTTGGTGGCAAATGACAATGACTTGCTATAACTGATCTGCCGCAATTATTGTGCTTTAGACTACTTTGGAAAGGATGGATTTTTGTAATTTATTTTGTCAGTTGTAACTGTTGTAAAATTTATTTTTTGAAAAAGATTCACATTTTTACCCAAATTTGCTGCCCTAGGCCCAGGCCTATAGTAATAAAAGAATATTTCATAAAACAAGAAAAAAAATTCTCTGCCAACAGGCTTAAATTCAAGGAAAGTAACCCAAATTATATGAAGATTAAGCTTTTCAATAAATTTCTGTAGATTCTTTCAATTATTTCTTTAATTCAAATTAAAAGAGCTATAAGAGCAGAGCCCTTCTAATAGTTAGGAAAATGTTTTGCTCTTTTTTAAAACCTTAATTATGTTTGGCCCTTCCTGTATCTCATTTCAAATTTTGAACTATAATTCCTTTTCTCCTTCAATGCCTTCTAAATTATAGAAAGTTGCACAAGATGAAGTGCTTTCACTTCATTCCTTCAATAAAACACCTCTCATGCTACTCGAATGGAAATTTATCAATGAAAATGCTGGCAATTTGTCTGCAAAAAATCTGACTTCTAAAGATGATATAATGGAATCAAAGTAAGGAATTACTAGAGACCTTCTCCAAATTTCAGATGGATTTTTGGCTAGATGGTTGCTTCTATGCTTGTCGGCCAGCAATGTGAATGGCGCTTAACTTAACATTCAAATGCATTTAATGTTGTCTACTTCTTTTAAAAGACAGTCGTGATGTTCTCTGTATCTTACCGATGAATTCATAGCATGTCAAGAATAGTTTGAATGTGCTGGTTTAATCTGACTATGTCAAGTGTCATTCAATTGAAATGCATTTGCTATGTTCCAGTATAGTGGAATACTTAACAATTAATACTACTGATAAATAAAAATCTGTACATGCCAGTGTTAAATTTGATAAACATTTTTTGTTATTACTGCATTAACAACAGTAGCAATGGTCTCCTTGGCTAAGGTCTACAATGCATTAACAATACCAATGAAGTGGTTCTTCAAAAAAATATTTCCTCTTGTACTTCTCTAACCACCTAGCCACACACAATTTAAGAGTGCTAGCAATAAGCTTGTCATAAAATGGACTCAGGAAAAAATGTGATCATCTTTATGATAGTTCCAATGCAGTTTCAAATTTCTGGGAATTCTGGGATGTTGTTTTATAAGTCGTTCACAAGTTTATGCTTCTGAGAAGAGCAATGAATGTGGAGTTTTTTTGTTATTTTTGTTTCAAGATCACCTGCACACCTCCTTTCCCAGACATAGAGGAAATTCATCAAAGCCTATCCCCCACACACTTATCAGGCTCTAGGTTTAAGTTAAGTTTGTCACTAAGTCTTCAATGGCTTTAGCAATAGTCATGTCATTAAGTTCTTCAAGCTCTACAAAGCCTAAAAATTCTTCTTCGATCTCATTGGCCTTTTCATTGAAGAAATGTAAGGCAATAGACAGCAATTCTTAGCCAGAATTATCAATGGTTTCATCAGCCATAATGTTGTTTTTTAACCCTTATGATCATGAACCCTGATTGTAAGGCCACATAAATCAAACATCCCAAAATGAATATTTCCATATCATAATCATAAATCTGTCATAAAGTAGTTAAATGTTTTCCATTCTTGGCTGATAAATTTAAGATAAACTAGAAATGAGCCAATTTTACTGAAATAAAAACCAAGCAATTGCTAACTATATTGGTAATTATATTGCAATATTGGTAATTAGGCCACGTTTTGAATTATTTTTAATTTTTTATGAAAAATATTAACTATTTAAAAGAACTTAAGAAAACTTATAAAATTAAATACAAAACTCTGTTTTGCGTTGAAAGATCCAAAAGAATCCCTAGATGGCAGAACACTTGCAAGCATAGAACGATAACTAAAAATGAATAACAAATTTTAAGTTACATGCTTTTAAAGCAAGAGCTGTGCAGATGTAAATTTATAGTAAATACATTGCACAAGTTAAATAAAAGCATATAATAAACAGCACCATAGACTCCTTACAAAAATAAATGTTCTAATATCTATTTGCCAGCCTCCGTAGCCGAGTGGTACGTCTCGGCTTTTCATCCGGAGGTCCCGGGTTCGAATCCCGGTCAGGCATGGCATTTTTCACACACGCTACAATTCGTTCATCTCATCCTGTGAAGATATAACCTAACGGTGGTTCCGGAGGTAAAAAAGAAAAAAGAAAAAAAAAATTATTCATCATAATAAAGTGGATGGCAGATGGCATCAAAAAACAAATTTTACAATTGTAAAAGATTGCTTACACTACTTACACACTTTGTGTGAAAGTAATAACTGCACTGACTCCAACGAAAAACGTATGTGTTCACATATACTTTATTAATAGCTTGTGATGTATTTCTGTCTTGTCATGAAATAAGAGGAGTAATGAGTGATGAGACTATTCTAGAAAACTATTGTTGCTTAGATGGCACTGGCTTGTCACAGTAGTTCTTAAATCTTCTCAAAGATGTGCGAGTGTCCATTTTGTTATTAGTGTCTTTCAAAATGTTTAATTTTAAATTTTTAAAAAATTTGTTATACATTTTTTGTTTTATTTTATTTTTTTAATCTTTTCCATCTTGGAAGGAGACGGCTGACCCCCCCTCCACCTCCCCCATCTATATACACCCATGTATATATATAATTTTTTTTTGGGGGGGGGGGCGGATTACAAGCATCGACTGCTAAGATCATTAGCCCAAATGGAAATTTATAGCATATGAAAAACATGCTTAACAAGAATTCAAATCCAGGACCTGTGGATGAAAGGCTGAAATGCTAACACACACAAAAATGTGTTTTATTTATAATTTACAGTTTTATATTACTCTATGATTAGGAAATGAAATTAACTAATTCAGAATTAACTTGTTCGAGCAAAAACCTTTTCTTTTTTTTTTATTAGGAAGATCTCCCACATATGTCGGCTATTTAGAAATGGTTTAAGTTTTTTTTGTTTTCAAATAGAAGCCATATTTTTTATCTGATTACAGGCCACTAATAATATTAATATTTATGTGAACTTACTTTATTATTCATTCAAAATTACAACATATATCAAATGGAATAAAAACTAGTATTTTTACATTAATTTGTTTTTATTTTATAATCGTTTTCGAGCTGTGATTAAAAAATCACTCAAGAGAGCTGCCAAAAAAGAAAATTAATATACATTTATATTCTTTGGCTACCTTTACAGCTATGAAGGAAGAAATTTATAAGAGAATTTATGAAAAAAAATTCCATGATTTAAGTGACCACTTTCTTAATTGAGACTGTCAAATATGATAACTAAACTTCAAGTGGTTGATTTAATTATCATTTATATTTTTAAATGGACTGATTGGGTAATATAAGAGAGAATTTATTGAAAAAAGTAATCATAAAACAGAATAATTTTATAGTATATTTACAGATTAATTTTACAGCATTAAATCTAAATTCAATGTTCAAGTCATTATTTGTTTTTGAATGTAAATAACATACTTGGCCAGTATACTACTTACATCCAATATATTTAAATAGTTTTAAAAATTCATTCAATATATTTCCTTTTACAGCTAGATATTATAATTAAAAGTAAGATTAAGTAAGGTAATTACTTAATTAATAAGTAAAGCAAAGTAAGGTTTTTAAAGTATGATTTGACTTGTAATTCATAAAAAAAACTAATCAATTTATTATTTACTAGATCTCCATCGCAGCTTCGCCCGCACTATATGGCTACTTGTGCTTCCCATCATGATCAATTTTTTTTTATTTTACATTTTTTCATTAAGTAACTGGAGGCAGATGTAGCCAGCTGTACATGCAGCAACGGTGGCAGTGGCTGTGTTGATTGCAAATACCACATTTGAATTTTGAAAATAAGAAGATTGGTTGCGAAAATATAACAACATTTCTGAACAACTGTGATCTGTTAGATCAAAAGTGTACCTGATGCATGCAAATGGTAGCCTTCAATTTACTAACAAATACCTTGTTTGAATTTTGAAAATCAGACAATTACAATTATTAATACAAATTAATGAAAATTTGTATTCATGTTCTTCTTACAGCACACTACGAAAAAAGTATTTGAAATTTTGATTTTAAAGGGTTAAAAAATTGCAATAAAATAAATTTTACTACTTTTTTTTTCTTCTCAGTAACAAATGAATGTATGAACTTGAACTTTGGTGTGTGTAATCTTCATGTGAATATCTAAAAACTAATTTCTAAATTTTTTTAAATTCAACCTTGAAAATGGTGAAGAAAGCAAAAAAGTTTTGAACAATGATTGCATATTTTTCCCATTTCTGACTATACTAAATGAGATATCTGTCCAATTTGAACTGGCAAATACTTAATGAATAAATATCCATAAAATGTTTTCAGGTTGTTTAAATACCAATTTTTTAAGGGGTGTGACAGTAAACAGTGCGGCAGCTGAGCCAATACAGCCAGTGTCACTGTTATTATATGTGTATTGCGACTGGCTGTACTTGCTTCCAATTACTTGATAAAAAACATAAAATTAAAAAAAATTTAAAAAGGAAGAAATTAAGTAAGGTCACCCCAGATCACCTCCTAATAATGTTTGTTGGGTAATGCTAAGAATGCAAAATAAATTATGGGTAAAAGTTATATCTACTGTTTTTAAGATAGAAGCTGATTATTTTGAAACTTAAATTCTTCAGATCACTCAAAATTTTGGGTCCTATATTGACAATAATATTGCTCTGAAAAAGTTACAATAAATTGATAGCTTTTATAAACTTAGTAGGCTTTAATTTTGATTTAACATCTCCCCATGAGTTTAATGAAGACAGAGGTGTCCAGGGGGCAGAGCCATCTCACTAGATGGGAGGAAAAACCTTTAACAATCTAACTAGCTTTATTATCAACTGGCCTTTCTGAGTAGTTTATAATATAGCTCAGTTAAATTAATATAATGAAAATTATTTTATCTAATTGTAAATTAGATAAAATTATATTATACTATTATTTTACTATAAAATTATAGTAAATTTTATGTGATATTACTGTAAAATATGCACAAATAATTACTCAAATTGAATTAACAACCATGGCTAATAGGAAGATACATGATTGTAGTTTCTACTTCTAATTACTTTTACACTCATTACTCTGTTCTATAAGACTGCTAACATTAAAGCTCAGCAAATAAATGGAAGATATGATCTAATGTAAAGGATGTAGCATAAATCTATACTAAATATTAAAACAGATATTTAAGAAGATAATACTTATAATTCTTTTAAACAAATTCTTTGAACAACTTCATGAATTTAGATTATTTATTTAATTTAAAAAAATAAAAGCAATAGAATATTAAAACTTATATTCAATACATGCAAATATTTTTATTCTATAAAGCAGTTAAAAAACATCAAAAAGAATTAATAATTGAAAACAAACTAAACAGCCATGCAAAAAGTTAAAAATTAATAAATAAAAAGTAAAGTAATATATTTGTTCAGTTATATTAATTTTTAATTATACATTTTATGTGTCATACCACAAAAGGTAATATGCATAATTGTTAAAAATCTTTCACCATGTTAAAAAAATATGTTTATTTTAAAAGAAATATAAAACAATTACATAAAACTATAAATTAAAATAACAATTATAAACAAACAAACCAGGAATTATGAACATCTTCCACCACTACACTATTTACATTATTAGATAAACATCTCATGGCTACAGTTAATAACTAATTTATAAAATAAAATTAAAGTATTCACTTGATTAATTTCTAATTTACAAAATATGATACTAATTTTGTAGGTTATGGTTTTAGTCAGAAAAAGAATTATTGTTAATAATACTGTTACTCAGTAATAGCACATAAAACAAACAAAGACATGCAGGTTAGATATGCTCCTGTTACATTACATTGGAATAAGAATTGCAGACATCATTCATAACAACCTCATGAGTTTCACCCCTCCCGACAACACCCATCTCTCTTACTCTATTCAATGTTGTATCTCCTGCTGCTGCTGCTGCTGCTTGATCCTCTAAATCTTGTTTACGTATTTGCATCTTATAATTTGCTAGTTTTTCACGGTTCATTGGTGAACCTATAAAAATATAATAAAATCATGAAATGAAAACATAGCAAATTTATTATAAAAAAAAAAAAAAAAAAAAAAAAAAAAAAAAAAAAAAAAAAAAAGAACTGGAAAGAAAAAAGGAAAAAACAAAACCCCTGGGGGAAAAAAGCCCTTTCTTTATACATATATAATTT
>JAAAKQ030052375.1:0-16209 GCA_010016005.3 Zanna intricata | reverse complement strand
TTATTTCAGTTGCTTATTATTTATAAATCTATTTCTAAAATGTTAATTTTTTTTGCATGCTGTAAATGGCCTATTTATTTTTTTAATTAATGTTCAGCAGTTTAGTGTTTATATGTGTCAGTACTTTTCTACATTCTGAAAACTTGTTTTCTATTAGTTTTATATATTCAAACATTGTTACATTGGTCACATTTTATTTAAAACTTCTGAATAAATTTTTTCAACATTATGCAATAGTTCACCACTCTGCTAACCTCCATGATGGAGTGTAGTCTCTAACTTTTATCTGGAAGGTTCCAGGCCTTAGAATCTTGGACAAGTTTGGTACTTTGAATGCTACAAAATAAATCTTTTCATTATAAAAAAGAGGCGATAATTGGACATAAGCCTATAATTGTGTAAAATAAATACGTTATTTGATCTTTATAAATTATTATTTTAGTTGCTGGGCTGATATGCCTCACTGTGTTATATTTTTCTATTTTGGTTATCATATTTCTGTTCTGTTGTTTTTTAAGTATTGTATGGCATTTTTATCGTGATTCATTTAGTGTTGGGTCAGTAACTTTTTCTTGTTTAAGTAAGGTGTTTATATGAGGTATGGTTAAAAAAATAAGGGCCGATGAGTTATAAGTAGCGATTGGCAACACTGATTGGTTTGCAAATACGCAGTAGCTTTGAGTGGTTCGTTGGGCATGTAACCACCATATCAATTTAATTGTTTGCCTTTGCGAAACAGTGTGTTTCATACTATTTCATCAAAATGAGTGCGATAATAAATCCTGCCATTTGTGAAGTTCTATCAGTGATAAGATTTCAAAATGCAAAATGACATAACGGTGCTTAAAATCACTGTCAATAGTGTGAAACATATGATTGGGCGTATCATGATGAGTGAAGGGAAACTGAAACCAAGGTGTTATGAGTGTAAGGAAGACCATACAGTATTTAATAATTTGTGAATAATGCATATTTTATTAATAAAAATTAATTTAATGTTAAAAAAATGCAACCTTAACAAAAGCATTTTATAATTTTTTTTTAATTTTGAGATCAGATGTATAATTAATACATGCATTTCTTTAAATGAGTATTTTGATCAATTAACTTATAAACTTTTCCTTAATTGATAATTTAGTGAAATAAATAATTTGTAATATAAATTTGTTAACAATAATAGCTTTTTAATATGTTACCATGCTAAATATGCATGCCATAGAATCAAAAATTCAAGTATGTATTACTAATCAAGAGTAAATTGATGCAGAGAGTTTGTATGGATTACTGGACCAGTGAATTTCTTCTTGCTATTAATGATTCACTATTTCCTTTTCTGATACACTAGCCTCCTCCAGTGTAGTTTTAAGAATGCTCATAGCTCTTGCAGATATTCCTGATAGAAAGAACTACTGCCATCTATTTTGCACTTTCTAAACTTAATCTAGCAGTACTTTCATGAGTTCAATTTTGTATTATTCAAGACATTATTTATCAGAATTATGTTTCAGTTATATCAAATTATTATTTGAAATGTTACCTTAACAGTTGTTTACATATTGTAAAAATAGGTCATTGGAACATGTTTACATTATAGTAGCATGGTTATTTATTAAAAATATGATAAATTTGTTTCTTTACTTTGGTTAACCGATTCAGAAAAAAAAATTTAGTCCAAAGAAAGATGGAGAAGCGTTAGTGAAAATAACAAAAGTATTGAATGAAAAAAACACATTACAAAATGTACAAGTTACCATAATTTCTGGGGGTTTTGTAGGTGTAGTGAGTACAAGGCCTGAGCTCCCCTGATGTGTTTTAAACAGTGCACTTCCTTGTATGGTGATTTAGTTATTATCACATGAGCATTTTAATGTAATCATTTTAAAGCATTTTTTTTTTTTTAAATTTGACTTAGTTGATAAACCTGTAGTCACAAGCAGTAGCTTTGGTGGATTGCGGCTTGGCATTGGTGGAGGAAGTAGCTCAGTTAATCATAGTCGTGGAAGCAGCCTTGCTGAAGATGGTTATGTACATATGGCGCCAGTGCTTCATGATGATGGATATGTTGATATGGATCCTGGAAGTCGTCACCGTCGCAATATACCAGGTATATAATAGTATGATGTATTTTTAAAGTTTAAGTTAATTGTAGTTTATTATATTGTAATGTATCAGTAAATAGTATTATTTATTATTAATTTAGAATCTCATATTCTAACCGTTTCATTAATATTTATCAGTTCCAATAAAGTAACAAAGAACAACTATCAAAGTAAAAAAAATGAGTAATAACAAAATCTATATAAGCATTATGAATGTTATTACAGCTTAAATTTTTTAATTAAAAAATATATATATAATAACTGTTTGATTCTTTCTTATGTGTAATATATTAAGCTAATTTTTATTAAATAAATTTCTACTGTCATTTATATGTTGATTCTGCCTAAATTAATAATGGGAAATCCGAGTTTATGGCTAGGGATAAGTAGAATATGGAGATTACTGGATTCAGAGTATACTTAGGACCACGCTATTTGATCTTTAAGAAGATTTACTCTTATGTAACTTCCAGACAAGCTCTCATTAGCTATGAATGTCACATCTTTTTTCCTTTTTTATGTTACTGTTCTTATTATGTTTAAGTACAAGCAGTTTGGTCTATATTATTTTCATATTCCATCTTGTAGAAAGTTAGGAAATTGTTAAATAATAAGATTAAATCTATGTTTTAATGAATCCTGGAAATATTTAATGATTACATTTCACTCTTAAAAAATTTTCCACTATTAATATTATTCTTGTCCCTAATAACTCTAATTGTCGATACAACTATAAATAAAAGTATTAAACAAAAAAACAATCTTTGGCCCTACCCAAGAAAACATTAATTAGAGTTTTACTGTATTTGGCAAAAATACATAAAACCAAATTACTTTCTAAATTGTTTTTACTGTAAATTATTTATCATATTTAGGAACATAAATGTTATTAAATAACCAAGATGGGTACATGAATAATATCTATTTATACAGTTTGGTATTACTGAGCGTCATGTTTGTGAAATTATGCTGAAATTAATTTATAATATTCTTAATTCTTTTTTTATAATTATAATTATAAAGCCTTAAAAAAAAAATTTTTTTTCTTTTTCTTTGTTGTTGTTTTGCCATAATTAGTTATTTTCTGTTGACATAAAGCTCTCTATTGAATAAATGTGCTCTGTTTGTTAAGCAGTTAAATATAATTCCTATGACATAACTTAACATTATGTTACCTAAATTATTTGAAGTTAACTTGTTACACACATGCAGTTTATGGATGCAGTTGCAGCCTTCCATCATCGATCAAAATATCCATTAGTTTCTATATTTTAATGAATACATAGATGTTTATTAAAAAAAAAAAAAGTTGAAAAATAGGTGTAACTAAAAAAGCTTTAACTGTGTAGCTTTAAAGTTTATTATACTGTCAGTTTGTATTATATTACATATAAGTTACTGCTGCAGTAAGAAAAGACGTGGACTTCAGTACTGTTTACATGTACATCATCTTAAAATACCAGATAAACATTAATAATTTACATATTCAGATGTACTCCATTACTACAAGAGTTAAATCATTTCTTTTTTCTCTATTAAAAGGCATCAACTAATGTCAATTTAATTCCTAATCTCACCTATATGCAAGAGAACTGCATGTAGTGTTATTTACTTTCTGAGATTAACAGAGGTCGCTTGAATGTTGTTTCAGGTATTGGCATTGCATTTTTCACATTTTAATTTTCAGAAATTTTTTCTGTGATATTCTTCCCAATGGTTTCGATTACCAGAATATTATGGATATTACTATCTTGTTCAGGACCTTTCAAAATTGTTAAAAATTACTTTGATATATGGTTGAAGACTATGTGAAAATTTTGCTTGTCCAAAGGAAATACCTTAGATATCAATTGAAAAAACTGTGATAAATTTACATATTTACCTTATCATTTCACTTGAAGTACAAAGGTCTCATGATATTCAATTTTTGATTGTGCAGATCATTACCGGAGCGGTGAATTATCACCAGCAAGCAGTTGTTCGATTATATCTGGAACACCATCAACTGATATAAGATTTTCTGAGTATAATTTAGAGAAGGTGAGCACATTCATTACTCCAAGTGAAGATGAAATTTTACCCAATGAGCGACCTACCCGTGCTTATTCTGTAGGATCTAGACCTACTTTTAATAAAAGGTAACTTTTTCAAGAACTTGTCAATCAGTACACATTATGTATGAAAGTTATAAATTTTGTACATATAAGCCAATCGACAGATATGATATGATAAGAAATACTTCTTTTTTTATCTTAAGAATTATTTTTTATTTTTCAAATTTCTGTAATACAAATTAATCATTTTAAGAAAAGACATAATTTCTTTTGTTGTTATTTTATTAAGTTTGTTATCAACGTAGTGTGCAGGATCATGTTATTTATTATATTCTTCCATAACTGATGGTCTGTAGGTTTGTTTTATTGTCTTTGAGTATAAACATTTTTCGTGTTGTTGGTTTTCACTGTATTACTGCTTAAAAGAAGTGTTTTTATTCCTTAAAGTCCCGTTTTCATGACTAGATAGGCAAACTACTGCAATTAGTAATTTATATATATATTTACTACTTATTTTTTATAAAAATATTTTGTGCAATTGATGAAATTATTTTTGCAAAAGCTGAAGCTAAAATAAAAAATAAAATTTGACATTATTGTTTACTCTAGACTTAATAAATATTTAACGATACCGATAGCAAAGTTGTAATACTTTGCTGGCATTATTTATTCTTATATAGTGGAAAAATAATTATAAATGAAAAAAGTTATCCAAGATTTTTTTTTTTTTGTATAGGGTAATTTATGATGAAGTTTTATTGTGAAATAAACAAAAAAATGTTTTAAAGATTCAAAAACTATTTATTTTTTTCTGCTCCCCCACCACCTACCTTCAAAGAAAGTTTTTTATTTTTCTACGTTTACAATGATGAATGGAAAAAAGTAAAGAAAAAAAATTCCACTAAAAAATATATAAACAATAAAGTTACATAAGATTTATTTTTTGAGGGTGAGGGAGTAAATTATAATGAAATTTTATTGTAATATTTTTACTAAAAGTTGATTATTAACTTTTATTTAATATTAAAAGTTTAAACCCAAACAAGTTTTGAAAAATAGAAAAAATGACATTTTAAAATTTTGATCAGTTCCTCTACATCCAATATTGTCCAATAAGTATGGTTTGGGTTCACTTGCAGTACTATTTTACTAGGAAGATATTAAAAAAATTTGTTTAAAAATATACAGTAAATGAAAAGATACCTTTTTTCGACTTTGGTCAGTTATCAATATTTCAAAACTATAAAAAGTATTGTATCACCATGAATTTTAACTCAAATAAAATTCATAAATATGTTTAATCTGAAATTTGCCATTTTAATAATGATGTTGAAGATACTTTTCATTTAATTATTAATATGCGATATTAAATTACTTAATTTACTTAACGATTTTTTATCGTACATTAATTTGTTCTAAGTACAGTTTAATTAACCAGGTTCATACTTATGTTGTTTAGTTACTTTTTTATTTTTATTTTATTATTTTTTTTTTTTTCAGAAATGATATTATAAATCAGTCGGATTGTCAACAAAGGGTTAGAGCATTCTCTGTTGGTTCTCGTTGCCCAAGAGTTCACTCGGCTCATCTAACTCCTCCACCTCGTCATCCTTTGTCTTCCAGTCACTCGTCTGTAGAACCATCAGAGGATTTGATGGAACTTGATTTTACAAGAAACAGCAAATCACGGAACAGAAATCACACAAAAAAACCTTCCAGTTCAGAGAGGTTATCGGTACCACCCAGTTCTGTGGCTTCATCTGCTGCGTCATCGTATTCTACAGCTGAAGGTAGCTACATGGAAATGTCTCCACGAAGTTCACCAAAACCTTCAGATAATGAAATGGATAATTCGCATTTTTGTCCCTCACCACCAAAAAATAACCGGATATCAAACTTCATTGGACGCTCGCCTCCAAAGTCTTATGTAGATATGAAGGCAAGTTTTTCATCATCTTCACCGCCTGTTAGTGGTCTGTCGTCTGCTCCTTTGTACAATGTTCCTGAGGGAGAATCAGGTTATATGGAAATGACTTCTGGCAGCAGAGGAGAACTGTTGCCTGGTTCTTCACCACCTATTTTGATACATTCGCTTAGGGATGAAAGACCACGTACACCATCTGATGATTCATATATGGAAATGAATCCTGTTGAAGCTAAATCAGTTATAGCCAAAACATATGCTCCAAGAGTTGATTCCTTCCCAGCATGTGAGCAGTTAAAACCTCAAAATTTTCCAAAGATTACTTCATCTCCACCAATCAAACCTGCACTGATGTCAACATCAAATATTCTGAAATCAAAAACAAATACAGATGATTACCTAAATATGAGTATGAAAAGGAAACTTTCATTAGTTGAAGATAATAATAATAGGATAACATCTGGACGAACCAATTCTATTGATACGGCTAGAAAAGCACCTGATGGATATGTTGAAATGAGTGTAGGTAATTCAAAACCTGTGAGAAAGTCATCATTAGATAATTTTAAGGTTGGAGAACAAGATTATATGAATATGAGTGGTGGAAAGAAAGAACGTAAAGGAAACAGGAAAGATCGCAATAGATACAGTTCTCAACCAATTGCTATTCAGTCAACATCAACAAAAGAACAGTCACTGTCAACAAGTCCAGTTTTTACATTTGTTGGTAGAAAACATTCAACCGGTACACCACCTAAAGTTCCATCATATTTGCCACTTGGAAATATCAGCACTTCTCCATCTTCCAGTCCATATTCGTCTCTTCAACGACGGACCAGAAAAACTCCATCACGCAGAGAAAGTAAAGATCTGCCTAGCAGTGGAAGTTCAACTCCTATATTTCCTTTCAGTTTAAATAGTCCAAGCTCACCCATGAAACCAGCAGCATTTTGTCAGGCCAATAAAGATAAGGAAAGTTATGAATCTGCTGCTAAATGTCCTGTTGATGCCACAAGCGGTACTGTGCGTATTTCATATTCACCTGTTGATCAATCGGTAGCATCACTACAGCCTTTGTCTTGTTCTGCAAGCGATGCTGAACAGAATGAATATGTTAATTATAATCCACTTTCATCAGAGGTGAAGGATTCTTTATACAATGACTATGCTCCAATGAAACCTGTAAATCCATTGGATCCATCTAGAAAAATTTCTGCCCCTCCTATTTTAAATAGTAACTTAAAGTCTAGATCAGTTGATAAAATTATGATGGGATTATCTTTTTTAACTGTTAGCTCACCTGAAATCAACACAGTTCCTAATAATAGTAATAATAGCAGTGTCATGGAGACAGTAGCCACCAGTCATAATGCAATAACCAGTGTAGCCAGTGTAATTTGTGCAGGAAACGTTCCATCTCCATGTGTGTCGGTGACCAAAGATAAGCATAATAATAATAATAGTGATTCAGAAGTGTTAAAAAATGGTAGTAACAGTGATATTGTTAATAACTCTTCTGCCTCTACTGTTGTTAATTCTTCTCTTGTTCCTTCAGTATCTTATGCAGTTCCAAATAGCACTGTCACTACTAATACTACTACTAATGTTGCTCCTCCTGTTACCAACACCAGCAGCACTACAATCAGTGAAGCATCTGCATCAGCTACTGTTAATTATATAGCAGCGTCTAAAACTGATAGTGATGAAGTCGTCAGTACATCTGTTCCTCCTAATAATGTTATTTCTCCTACATCTACTGTCACTGCGGCTGCATCTTTGTCATCTGTTATCAACGATACTGCTTCCACTTCTACTACTGTTCCTACTATTACTACTACATCTACACCTACCACCACCACCGCTGCCGCTGCTGCTGCTGCTGTTTGGTAAGTTTTTTTGGGTAATCATATTAAGTTAGATGTATGCAGGTTAAAAAGATGAAGTAATATGAAATGCGGCCTAACAGAATTTAAAATGGGAATTACTTGCTAACAGAACTCTTCTTAAAAAAGGACATTTTCTTTTATTCAGTAAATTCATCATTCTATTTATTAGTATTCTTGTCAAATCAGCCAAAATTGAAATCAAAATTGATCGATCAAAACTCAGATTATAGATTTGTTTCTTCCTTCTCAACATATATGTAGAGAGACATAAAAAAAAGTTGTTTTTCAGATGCCGGTTTTACTTTGATTGATTTGCTGAAAATCAGTATTGATTGAATCAATAGTTCTTGAAATAAACGCAAAATTATTTTAGAAATGGAATTATTACTGTCAATTGATTAATATGTAATGTTATTTTGCGGACTCATTTTTAAAACTTTAATTTATTTTGAAATTGTTTGGATGAGATAAAATTAAAATTTCACCTTTCAAAAATTTCTAAATCAATTTTTCTTCCTTCTTTTTATTAATAAAGGGATATTCATGTAGAACTTTGGAGAGTTTTGGTCAGTATTTCATCTTGCCTGTAATCAGTATGTACTTTTTATATAGAACATTGTATTTTATTTTTATCTTTATTGTATATTTATTTTTTTAAACTAAATTATTCTTTTATTTCACTCAGAATCATTTATAATCGATTCCTTAGAAATTTGTAATAATCTCTTAATATTTGTAATCTTTTTTTTAATTGTATTATGGAATTAGCAAGTACAATATGTGATCCCCTATTCCAGTTCCTTGCAATGTGCAGATTATAATGTTTCTTACAATGTGCTGCAACTACATCATAAAGAAATTTTTTATGAAATAAATAAGTCAACCAATATTTTTTATTTGTTTTTTCTTATCCAGGAAATTATACTTGAAAATTATATATATATAGGGGTGACTGGAGCCGTCATCCCTAGGGCGTTAACCCTAATGGCCGTTAAGCATTACTTCAGTTACCCCCAAGTGCTGTAATGGCAGATTGCTCCACCCTGCCTCGCCTCTCACAGGAGGTTACACGTCGGGGTCTCTCCTGGATCATTGGAATATTCCTACTTTCCCCTCTGGAAAACCAAAATGTCCCTCTTCAGGGGAGCTATCTATCTCTGCCTTAGCTCTACCAGAAGCCAGACATGCCTTCTACATGTTCTTCACTTCCCTCGCGCCCTCTTACACCTCGAGGATCCTCCATGCTAACATTGGGGAGTCCCGATATACCTGCTCTTGCATGTAGGAGGACCAGAACACCCCAGACATCGAAGCTACCTCCTTATAGCTCCTTGCCCTCCACATTTCTCTCCCTTGTTACCCTGCAGGGTATCCATTATTCAACAAGATATTTACATCTTTATCTTAACCTAATTTTCATAAACAATTAATACAAAACTTTTAATACTCAGATCAATACTTACATAATTTCTGTCATATCAACAGATACAACCGCATTTTTCGTGACATGTTTCTTTGCCTTAATGTGATATACATTATGAAACACAGTACATAGCTTAAAGATTACCATCCTATATACAACCGATGTTACCCTACAGTGTACATTTAAAAAAAATCAAAAGGAAATTGACACCAAAAATATTTGTAAAAAAAAAATATCCGAGCATCTACAAATATATACATACATAAATACAAGAGTACAAAATAACTGCCCATGCAATTCTTAGTATGCTGGCCAGAAGCCACCATCACCATGGCTGTTAATTACTAGTCCAGCCTTACCCCAACCACAATTTACATATATTTCCAAACAAACATACAATTACAGAAATCAAAATATAATTGTCACCAAAATATCACTAAAAATACTTTTTAGCATCAACATATACATATATACAAAATACAAAAACACAAAATATCTGCCCTTGCTATTGGGCATAGACCTTTCATGTATGACGGAAGATAGCATCACTACATCAGATAACTCCTGTGCATACCTATACACCTCTACTATTGTGCTTACTTACCTTATAGCTTCTAGGTTATAAACACATTGATTTTGTCTCAGCATACTGGACAGAAGCCACTGTCACCATGACTGATACTTTCTGGTCTAGACTTTGTTTACACTACAATAACATCATTGTACCAAATATTTACAAATCAAATTTTACTTAAATTATGATATATGTATTTACATATTACAAATTACATGATCTGATGTTAACACAGATAAATACTATCATCCGTGCTTCCTTCACTAGTCACCTCCCCAGTCCCCACCCGCTACCAACTTGGCTCTCAGGATGCCAGCTGCCAGTCTACTCACTGCTTTCCACTTTCTCTTTCCTTTGAGTATATGGGCCATAGTTGTCTCCACTGTTAGTCCCTTCAGTCCCTGTCTTCTGTGTATCTCCTCTCATCTGGGGCATACATAAAAAGTGTGCTCAGGGGAATCTTCTTGTTCGCAAGACAGGCATTTAGGAATTTCCTCCTTTTAAAACTGTGTAGATAGGTACCAAACACTCCATATGTGGAGAGATGTTAAGTGATGTAGTAGTCACTTCCCCATGCTTCTCTAGGTCGATGCCTTCAGCTCCAGAATATAAGCATCCTCATCCATGCTCCTGTGAATGATATCTCCCAATGTGCCTGCCATTCTTTTGGTGGTATTAATCCTAGAGGCCGTCCAGCGTAGTTCATTGATCATGAATTCCCTTCTCTGGTCCCCTCCAATCTCCTCCCTATCCTCCTCATTTATGCTAAAGAGTCGCAGCACCACTTGGATGGTCTCGTCGCTGGTTAGTGGAGTAAGGCGCCTACCAAATATTTTGGTGACTATTTCGTAACCCCTCCTCAATTTGATCTCTAAGTCATTGACAAGTTTTTGTCATGCCTCTTGGCTGTCTTAATCGCTGAGCACATTTTGTGATCCATCTTCATCACTGCAAAGTCAACAATCCAATGTACCTGGTTCTCAGTTAGCCTCCATGTTCTTTCCATGTTCTGCCTATCCTGTTGACTGCTGTGGACAGTGAAGGCAGTCACTTTATGGTCACTGGCAAAATCATCTTTTACCACTTACCCTCAGTGCTTTCCTCTCCACCACTGCCACAATATCTGTTATCAATCCAACTTGGTACGTGTAGGTAGACACCCCAGGTGTGTTCAGTAATGTTAAGACCTGTAGATCCCAACGTAGCGGCCAGTGTGTAGCCCCTTGCTGTTGACTTGGATCCTCCTAGCTCAATGCATTCAGAGTTGAGACCTCCGGTTAGTATCACCGGACAACTGGCCCCCCGAATGTACCACTCCAGGTTCCCTAGGAACTTCATGTCCCTCTCCGTTCCACTGTTTGGAGAGATATAGCTGCTGATTACCAAATATTGATTGACTTTCACTTCCCAGCAAAGCCCTTCCCTTGTACTGCCTGCGTGACTGCATATCTGCCCGATACAGTGTATATGGCTGCATCCCCCTCCTGTTTCCTGGTCCTTGGATGTGCAGCCATCATTCATTTGTTGGATTCAGCGATCACTAATAAATCGAATTCCCCAACCAACGCTGCAATGGGCTACCCGGTTTCTATTTGCATACGCTGCAAACACCTCATTGAGAACTATGTTTGCAGACTTGGGATACCCATCTGGTGGCTGTCTTCCTTGCATTTAATGCATTTGGTGGACTTCCGACAGTCCACCTTGCGATGTTCTGCAGTCCCACAGTTATAGCAGCATTTGCTGTGGTCCAGTCCAGTTGCATTGTGGAAACAGGTGATATCCGGCTGGCTAATTTCCATTTGACATAATTGCTAGCCAACAAGTAGTCTTCCAGAAGATGTCGGCCAAATTGCCTCCTTTGCTGGCAACACCACCATGGCATTCTGTGTGTGCCTAATGCCAGCCTGAGGGTGACTTTGGCTGTAGTCTTTGCCGCCAGAGCCCTGTCCACTGTCCCCCTTACATTCTCCTTGGTCACTTCCAAATTTAAGTCCTTCACATGGACCATTTCCATTCTGGTGGAGGAGCCTTTTTTCACAACTTTTACTCCCAGAGCATTGGCAGTATCTTCTTGAGGCTTTCCACATTGTTTGCTCTGGCCTTTCCCTTTCCAGAAAGCAGGATGTCCTTCGCCATGTCCTCCCCCACTGAGGATTTACTTGTCGCAGCAGTTCAGCATAGGTTGTACCCCACTGCCTCCTCACCACCATTGTTTCCATCCTATTTTTCTCCTCCTGTCTCAACTCGCTAACATCACTGGTGAGGTACAGGGAAATCTTTTCCCTTTCTCCTTGCCCAGAACTCCAGAGCCTTTTTGATGGTGCTTCCCAGCCTCCCTCCAGCGGTGGCCATCAGTATTTTCAACCTTCGCTATCTTATCCAAGCCCCTGAGGACCCAATTTGTTACTTCCAGTTCTTCTCCCTTGACTGGTAGTAAATAATTGTCCCCAGCGTCATACTTTTCTTCTTCCCCTAGGACCTGCACCATCACCATATCGCACAACTATGCCAGGGGTGAACGTGCCATTGTTCAATTTCCTGCGTACCCCCGGTACTACAAGGTAGAACTGCCTTGCCAGCTTACTCTTTTTGTCACCTTGTGTGTCCAATATGTACATACTGGTTGCTGTCACCCTCTTTCTCCTCATGCACTTCATGTACTTTTGCATCGGCTATCTTTTAACTGTAATCTCTTAAGTTTGAGACTCCCCTTGTCCTTAGGACCTCCTGTAATGCAGCTGCCTTTGCCGTTTGAGTCTCCTTTACCTCCTCTGTTGGTCATGTGGCTAGCTCCTTTATTACTACTGTCATCTCCTTTGCCTGGGCCAGTATCCTCTTGGCCGAGTACTTAATTACTATGATGGTGTCAGATTAGAGTAGGCCACACATAGCTTCCTAGGGCCTTCACCTTCTCCATCAGGGATTCCATCTCTGGATGCCCTTTTTCACCCTGGTCTTCAATAACCTCCTGCCTGCGCTTTTGTTCCTTGACCTTGGACGCACTAGTATCCTCCTCTCACACATCAGTTGAATTGGCTGTCAGAGACGGCCGTGGTGAACTCTGTATCTTCCTTTATGTCCAGAAGATGGCTCCTCCTCTTTCAACATGGATCTTTGTTAGAAACATGCAAAAGCAAATGATTTCAAGTGATAAAGGATAGTTCTATGTTTAGATTTTAGTGCAACCATAGATGAAAAACAAGGCAAAAGGGATTAATATTTTCAATGCTTCTGTGACTAAATTTCCATATTCAGTTCAAAGAGCACGCCAAAATATATCTAAATCTTCATACGTGAATTGTAGTTGTAATGTTTTATCAGCAGCCATTTCAATGAGCTGGTCATGAATCTTAACTGGTTACTTGATAGCTGAAATAATGTTTTCACTAAATGGATTCAGTTTTACCCATCTCCTTGAAAAATCATTCTTTATCTTTGGGGAAATGACCTGAAAACTGAATTTTTAGCTCGTACAATGCACCTTCATGCTATTCCATACTGTGGTGAATAATTGTGTCTTCTTCATCTAAATTTTTCTCAATATAATCAGAAGTTAGTGGAAACATATCAAAATTTTTGCTTTGTAGTCATTTGCTATAAAAGCAAGAACTTTGTCATGAAAAAATATTTTTATCACGTCCTTGTAAATTCAAATTCAAGTCTTTTAAATGTGAAAATATATCAACTAATTAAGCCAACAACAACAACATATACTCATTATTTTGTAAAAATGTCGAGAATGGTGTTTGTTTATCCTCCAAAAATATTATCCCATCTTGTGCGTTCATTCTGCCCTTGGTATAAGATGATTTTTTTTAATTTTTTCAGTTATCACTGTTCTTTCCTGTTATCAACTCTGCACCATCACTACATACATAGATGGTCAAAATGTTGTCCATCTATGTTATAGTATTTAGTAGCTTCATAAAAAACATCTAACAAAAAGTCATTATCCTGTTGCATAACCAGGTATTGATTTGCAAAACAACATGTTCTCTGATTGATCTGTCCTTATCGCATTCATATCTCACAAAACATAAGAACTGAGAAATATTGATTCATCACAGTGAATATTAAAAAATACACTTGAACTCACTTGTTGAATTATCTGATCACAAACATCAGCCAGCCATGCATCGATTCATTTTAATATTATGTTATAAGAAAGCAGAATCTTTTTAACTTTTTTTTTATTTTTCCATACCTATTAAAACAGTGACTATATCCATTGCACCTGGCAATATTAGGTTTTCTGTGATTGTTTGGGGTTTTGATATTTTAGCTACTCTTAATGCTATTAGATAAGATGCTTCAAATATACTTCTATCAGTTTTGAAATAGTCTTTTCAAATAGAAGCTTGTTGATTTCTCAAAGCATGTAATTTTCTTCCTAAAAATTCAGAGGGTTTGCTTTTATGATCTGTATTAGTTTATAAATGTCAAATTAATTTTGACGGCACTGCAGCTTTAAATTCGTTAGATAAAACCATAAATTAAATGTCATTGTACAATCTTGTCTTTTTTTAACAATCAATTGATTCACTGGATGTAGATGGCTCAGTTTGTTTTGTTTTACAAATTTATCCATTTTGCATAAGAATCTAATTATTTAAAAAAAAAAAATACATAGTTTAACCGTATACTAAAAAACCAAAATCACAATTATTATTTTCAATGAAACTACACTTTTAAAACTTAAGTGAAGATACCAGATGCACGCTGCACATTCAAAACTAAACTTGTGTTCTGCAGTTCGTTACACCTCTTTTTCACTGCTGATAGCAGATGTGTTGAATGTATCGTATGAAAGTCAAACATGACTCTTACAGTAAATATTATGGAAGCAGACCAAATTACACAGAACATGTTCACAAGTTGAAATTTTTTTTCTCAAAGGATGAAATTGGATAATATCTATGAATGTAAATAAAATCTACTCTCAGGATGACCCTTCCTAAGATGTGCGGATAATTAAAACCCAATCATCAAAGAACATCAATATCCATGATTAAGAATTCAAATCTATAATGCTGGAACCTGTAAATTGCTTATGTTTGTATCCTTCATATGTGCATGTTCTTACCTCGCTATCAGCGCACAGCTAGATTTCATTGGGTTGGGTTGTTGCAAAATATTCATTATATTTTTTTTTTTTGGGGGGGGGAGGTTGTGGAGCTAAAAAGGTTGAGAATCACTGTTCTAGAATTTCTTTATATAATGACTTGACTTAGTTTTATAAAATTTAAATCTCTATGATGAGCTTACCACTCTTTTTCTTTAACAAAATTGTTGTTTATAATCCCCAGGAATGTATGATAAAAGACAGAAAAACTTATCCATCCGTGTTATAATGACAGATTTTTCAATTAGCTGGGTATAAGAGCTCAATAAATCTCCAATCTCAATGGAAGCACAAATTTATTATATTTTAATTGATGTACAACTGTAACGTGTCAGTTTATTATTTAAGTAGAATACATTCTTATAGAAAACAAACATTATATGCGTGCATATTTGTGTGGGTCTTTGGGTATTGACCCGTACCGGGTATGGATCTTTGTAAAAAATAATGTTATCCATGGGACTTAAAATAAAAACCAAGTAAGTGGCATAATTGTTATTAGTTTTTCAATATTAACACACAATATCTTGTAATTTAAATAAATAAAATTGGTTTCAAAGTAACTAAAATAAATTTAAAAAAAAAAAATTAAAAACTTAAACAAACAGTTTGCATTTAAGACTAAAAAATGTTTCTTAGAATTCGTTTTCATATCTTGATTTTAAGAAGTCAGGATGAAATGTATGCTAAAAATATCCTAACCCAAAATTTAGCGTTTAAAAAATTCAACATATAAAATTTATTACTTTTTAGTGTAATCTTTTTAACAGTTTTTATATATATTTTTTAAATTTACTTTATTTATCTACAAAATTTAAGAACAAAATTGCTAATAAACATTTATAATAAACAAGCAAGAAATCTGTATCACTGTAAAAAAAAAAAAAAAGGGAAGAATTCAGAAAAATAACTAGAAAAACCCATTACCAGGAAAACTGTATATATTTTTTTTTACTGCATTTATATAAAAAAAAGGGTACAGAATAACAAAATAAAGACCTAATAACTACAGGCAAATACTGGAATCTGGTATGTTTTAACAGTTCGGCTGAAAAGTTCATAGGCTAACATAGAAAAAATCTTTTTTTTGATAAAATTTGATTTTATTATTCAATATAGTTGCC
>JAAAKQ030052374.1:0-35160 GCA_010016005.3 Zanna intricata | reverse complement strand
AAAAAAAAAAAAAAAAAAAAAAAAAAAAAAAAAAAAAAAAAAAAAAAAAAAAAAAAAAAAAAAAAAAAACAATACATGATTTGATAACAAGAGACATAAATAATTTAAGATGTTTTGAAAGGAAAGATATTATGGTATGAATTACAATAAAGATCCATATTTTAAGTGACTGTTCATGTCCAACTGAGATAATGACTTCAACAACATAAAAATTTTTCACAGTGCATATAAAAACAATATGAAATTAAAATTTATGCACATTAAATTTGACAAAATCAAGGTTTAAAGTCTAAAAACTAAAATAGATCAAATATATTACTTGATTACATGATGAAGAATTTTTTTTGGACACCATTACTATCAAGTCACTGTTAACTCCATTGAAGGATCTCCGAAAAAAATTTTATGGAAGAACAATTTCCACTAACTTAGTGGGAGGTGGTTGGTTAATAACTTTTTAGTAACTCCAAAGTGCAATTATAATTAAATCACTACTTTTTGAATAATCAGACCATGACAATTTTTGAAAAATCAATTTTTTTATAATATTCTATTATAATGGTTTTTTAGTTAAATCTGTACGGTTAAGCAAATGATTTTAAGGCAGTATCTGAATATTATGTATAATTTCAATTTTTAATTTAACAACATAGTAAGAGAAGTCACAGCTCACATAAATTGCATTTAGAAATAAAAATTAAAAGATTAAATTCAGTACGTACATTATAATCAGAAACAGCCGCCTTGGCGTTAGCGTATACTACTGGGCAATTGTCTTTTGTAAGACCAGTAACAGATGATATTCTTCCAACCAGTCTCCAAAACAATCTAAACATATTTTGTTTACACAGTCTTGATGAGCCACCAATTTCCTGTTTGCCTGTTACAGCATTCACTAACTCTATATGTTGTTCACCTAAATTAAAATAAACAAATAAAACATTATCTGTAAAAGGTAACTTAAATTAATTTTTAATATTATACAAAAAAAAAAAGAAAACAATAAGAACCAAGCCGATGAAAAAATTAGGTTGTATTCAATAAAAATGGGAGAATTACAATATACACAATTAAAAATTTATTACTGGTAATTAATAAATTTATACATTTTTTAAACATGAATTATAATAAATCAAATATATTGCCTTATTTTTGCAAAGTTTACTAACATTTTCTTAAAAATTGTAATAAAACTAATATTTAGGATCAGTTTATCTTTATCTTTTCTCCATAACATTTTTAACAATAGTCATCAGAATGAGCATTCACAAGGTATGTCTCGATTATATCCAGAACAAATAAGAGAAATTTGTCTGGTGAACTGAATCCAAACAAACTTCACAGCTTCATTTATCATTAAATTAATCACAACTCACAAAATTACATCTAGAGTTGTAATGTGACCTATTCCCACCACAGGTGACTCCCTTCAGTCAATCATGAAAGATCTTTTAAGGAATACTCCACCGATTAAACCAAGCAACGTCAGAGTTCAGAGACGGCAGCGTTTCGATACAGTGGGTTGCCACTTAGAAGATAACATGCGGTTGGAAGCATTGTAATGACTCAACACTACACACATGAACAAGAAAAATACAAAGACCTAAATCAAATCAAAGTAAATCATCTACATTTCTACACAATGTAAACTAGCCCAAGCAGACTGGTAAAGTAAAAATAATAACTGGCTTAAGAAAGCTTATGACTGCATCCACAGAGAATCCCTAGTAAAACATTCTAAGAGACCTTGGACTACATACCAAATATATTGATCTACATACCAAAATAAACATGATCCTCACAAATTTTTGACAAGAAGTCAAAAATAAAATTCAGAGGTAAGTTCTTGGAACTGTTTGAGATCAAAACAGGGCTCTCACTACTATTATTGGACTGAGATCTAGAAATGATAATGAGGGAATGGCTCAAAAAATGTCGTCCAAAGGTAAAAATAGGCTGAAAAATCAAAACAAACTGTCTTGGTTTGCCAACTAGGCACTGCTAGCAAATGACATTGATAAAGCTAAATCAAAGATATTAAAACTTTAAAACATTGCAAATTAAACTGGCCTTAAAATTGCATTCAAAAAGAAAAATTATGCCCCAAAAACCAACACAATTAAAACAAGTAAACATAAATGGTAATAAAACCAAAATAGAATGCAATTTAAATACCTCAGAAAAATAATATCAAATACCCTAAATGAAAAAATCCTGATCCAAACAACAAGAAACAAATTAGCTAAAGTTCAAAAATCAACCTGGTACACCTACAATAAAAAATGCCTATCAATAAACACAAAAATAAGATACAACACAGTTATAAAAATAGAAGCTAGTTATGCAGCAGAAACACTCTTCCACCTGAATGAACAAACAGGGGTGGATTGTACCCAACAAAGTTGTATAAAAAGAATTAAAACCCAATACTGATACCAAGTGTAAGAGAAGAGTAGGATTCTTTGGACATATCATGATGATGCAAAATTCAAGACTTCTGAAACGCTAGTACAGAACAATCTTGAATCAAAAAACACCAAGACAGGGTGCAGATGGGTCAGAAAAATAGAAGAGGATTTGAAGGAAATTGGCTTTACACCACAAGACACCACAGATAAGATAAAATTAAACAAGAAAATCAACGACAAAAACACTTGTTTCATACTTGCAAGAAAAAACTTACAAGAATATTTTCAACATTAGAAAAGGGCACAAAGATTGGAATGTAAGAAAAAGTGCAGGGAAGGCTGCAAGACCCAAACAGTCCGATTGAAGAGATTTGAATAATGGATTGACTAAAGTAATACTATAAGGTCATAAATAATATTTGTCTATAATAAGGTAATAAACAATAAAATTTATTAATTAATAAATAATAAAATTGTCTAAGACATTTTATTTCGTGGAACAGTAAGTGAATGATATTCCTTTTTATAACAGGTGAATGTGGACGGTAATCTGTTGTTTTATTATAAACATAAAAGCAAATAAATAGGATCAGATTTATTGAATTTGAATTTTATTTTATAAATAAATTATTTGATTATTATTAATGAATAAATCTGATATATTTTTCTTAAATCTTATTTCCTTTTCTGATTCATATGCAGACCAATGTTTCATTGCTTGAAGCATCTTTGAAGTCTTTGTTAAACAGACTTACAGCAAATCTCTTCTTCATTGCATTTCTCTTTTCTTAACATTCTGAAATTGTTTGTTTCTTTATGTGGAATTAGATCTTTTGAAAAAGCCGTGGAGGGAGACTAGTATTTACGATAATTGAACTTATAATGTTCAACAACTTATAATGTGTAATTGAACTTATAACTTAGAAGGAATTGCTGTACAAGTTGTGATACACAGGAGGCCCACTGTTATGGCTAGTTGCTACTTGTAATGGTTATGCACAATTCCTTTAAGAAGAAGAAAGGTCAACATAGTTTTGACAGATGTGATATATTGTGTTTATGGACCTATTGAGTTTGAGGTCTTTAAATTTAATTTAAGAGAACAGTAGGGATTCTCCCCACTTGTATGATGATATAGTACTGCCCTTAAAACACTAATTAACAAGAAAAATTTTGTAATTATAATTTAATTTAAGAGAAAAGAAATCCTTCACCAAATTTCATTGTTGAGAAATTGAAAGCTAAGAATGTTTTTAAAATTAAAATTTAAATACACGGATAAAATGAATAGTGATTATTGAAAGATGTTTAATCCAAAGTAAGACAATCTGTAAATATGTGGGCTTTGCCAGAAAAGTATAAAAAAAACTCTGTTGCAGTAAAAGTGTTGTAAGGGTGGATTTTTGGTTTTAGTTAACCTTGAAAACACCCAAAAACCCAGTTTTTTGCTTCAACTGCTGGTTTCTGTGAACTGATTTGCTTGAAAATTAATAGGGTTCTATTCCCAATAGGTTTGCACCATCTCACAAAGTTTTGTAAAAAATGTCACATACACACACACACATATAAAACACTACAGAATAATGTTCAAGAGACTCCAAAATAAAAAGGCCCCCTCCCATTAAAATCCTCTTATAAAATCTTACATGCAGTAGCGCTTTCTACAAATTATTTGAAAATCCACTAAAAATATATTTATTGGTATTATTACTCAAGCATTTAAATTTCTTGATTAGGGTATCAAAACCATGTAAACATTTAAAACAAGTGCATAAAACAGTTTTTATAACTGTGTTGTAGTGTCTTATTTTTATGTTTATTAATAGGCATTTTTTATAGTAGGTTACCAGGTTTTGATTTTTGAACTTTAACTAATTTGTTTCTTGTTGTTTAGATCAGGGTTTTTTCGTTTAGATTGTTTGATACTATTTCTCTGAGGTATTTAAATTGGGTTTCTATTTTGGTTTTATTATCACTTATGTTTACTTGTTTTATGCATAGAAAATTTAATTTGGCATATATTTTTTAAAATTATCTATAACAGTATGAAAAAAAGTATTTTGTACGATTCACCAATGATACAAAGGCTTTGTTTAGAATAGTTGATAAGCATCAAACCAGTTTTAGCTCACAATATATTTTTAAGAAAAAAAAAAGAAATGAAAAAATGCCTAAAAGAATGAAAAAAAAAAAAAAAAAAAGGGCTGAAAATGTACCCAAAAACTCTGGTTTTTTTTGCTGATTTAACTCTACTTCCCGTGAACCGATTTGGATTAGCATCAAACCAGTTTTATCTATTAAATAATTTGTTTTTAAGAAAGAAGAAAGAAATTAAAAAAAAAATGTGCCTAATAGAAAAAAAAAGGTCTGAAAATGTATCTAAAAATCCTGTTTTTTGGCTATAACTCTAGTTCCTGTGAACCAATTCACTAGAAAATCAATAAAATCAATACGGCTCTCTATTCTCAATAGGTTTACATCAACCCACCAAGTTTTGTCAAGATTGATTAAAATTTTCAACTTGTAAATCTGAAAAAAAAAATCTTATATATATATATGACTGGACACAGAAATTATTTCTTAAATTCTTTAAAAAATTCACTAAAAATCAATAAAAATGAATTTTCAGTTTTAAAAAAAAAAATAATTCCAATAATTCTGAATTATTGTTTATTTTTACTCACTTTGGTTATAAATTTTTCTGTGGACATCCTATAACTTATAAGGGAATATAATGAAGCAAAGTCACACTCTTCCTCACTCTTTTAATTAGGTATTAAGATAAAACCGTTCTATAATTTAACAAGACTCGGTAAAAAGAGAATGTAGGCTCAGTAAAAAGAAATTGCTGAGGAAGAAATACTCGAATCAAGCTCAACTTCAGAGGAACTCTAGTATAAGTGCCATTGAAAGTAGTAAATTTTGCTACGATGTCACTGTTTAACAATTAGAACTGCAGTTTTTGATAAATATTGGATAGAATTTTTGGGACGAATTTGGCTGACATGCATCTCATGCCTAATACTTCAATAATAATGAAAAAAAAAAAACCACCTGAAATCCCAAGAAATCTTACAAATTTTAGAGAAAGATGTGATGCAAATTCATTGTTCAGCTATTTTTAAATAAGATAAAAGTGATTTGCAAGCCTGTAACAAAACACTACTACTATAAATAAACCAGATTATACAAATGCATGATAGCTGACAAGGACAATCTACACATATGATAGTGAACCTGGCTGGAAGAAGCTCGACACAAAGGTGCTGAGTCAATCAACTGTGATGTCCAGATCATTTTACTTTTACATTAATAGTTCAGAAATACTTTTTTATTATACCCTGATTAAGAGAAAAAAAAACCTTAATTTATTTTTATGTTAATATAGTATGATATTTATAATAATTTTTTATTCATTTGTGTGTATGAATTCAGTTAAAAGCTTAATGTCTAATTTCCTAGCTTCGTAGAATTCTTTTAATTACTTAGAATGTTATTCATTGTTTTATAAAGAAAATTTATTTATAATAAAATATAGTAATTTTGTTTAGTAGCGATAAATTTCTACAATATATGATCATTTATGACAGCGTTCTGTTGTATTAAAAAGTCAGAAAAAAATATTAAAATGAGTATGTTAAATTTGCAAAAGAGAACAATTTAAGATTCTTACTATTTGTACAGATATGCATACATAAGTTAATTGTTGGCAGTTAATACGTAAATTAAATTTTTTTCTCTCCACAGAAGAAAAACTATAAATAATTAATTAAATTATACTGAGCAAAATAAACTCCTTTTAAAAATCAAGAATAATTTACTCCACAGTAATCATTTTATTCTTATAATGTAATTCATAATTTGAAGGAGTAAATTTATATTACTGATTTCAAAAAAAATTAATGGTTAAACAATTATTACTAAATATGAGTACAGAAAATAAAAACTGAAAGAAAAACTAAAGACTGATTGAAATGGGCAGCAATAACAGTTCCTTTTTGTAATAAATAAGGAAATATTTTTTTTTCAAGTTTTAAATTTTCATTTATTAATCACAAAATTTTCTAACTAAAATAAAATAAATGTTAATAATAAATTACAGATGACAAACCATTAATCCAGTTAACACTGTGGTTAGGGGCTTTGCCAGTGTGCCGAGCTTCAGCTGAACTGGTCACACCCAGACTGGGTTTATTCAGTCGGAATGGTGGGGGCAAGCCTTGCACAGTCATTTCTATCCTACCACAAATAGCTCTGTAAAAGTACAAAAATTACAAATATTAATCTATGTAAATCAATCTAGTAGTAAATATTGATACAGAAAAATCAGCGTTTATAATATCACTGGTAAATTAGAAGACTCTGAAGTTAATTGTAAAATTGAATGCACTACCCATCAGTTTTTTTTAAAGAATCTGAAAAATTTCCCAAACAACTGTATTTATATCAGTTTAAAAATTCAATGAACTTTATTTATTCATAATTATTTTTTTTTTAATTGAATGATGCTGCTTTCAAGTGATAGTCTATCATTTGCCAAACATGATTAGTTTTACAAACTGCTGTGCAGAATAGATATGAAAAAAATTTAAATTAAGAAAGTGAGTTATCAAAGCAACTCTTTTCATTATTTAGGTTTATTATAACTGAACTTTTTTTTTTTTTTTTTTTTTTTTTTGCAATGTCAAATATAAAAATCTTCACCAAAAATATTTAAATCACAGGTATATTGTAAAGTTTTTTGAATTTATATATACATATATGCTTCAAGACGAGTTAAATTCTCGTAATTGATAGCAATTCTCTAACTGGGTTACAATTTACATGGATAAAAAATCCAGCACGAACACTGCAACTGATAAATCTCATGATGATAAAAAAAATTTAATAAAATATTAATTAAAATTTTACTTTCCAGTTTTTCTTTATATTGTAAGTTCATTACCATAAATTATACTGGTAAGGGATAAAGACATGTAGCTATATAATTTTTTTTTGTTAAAAGTGCATTGCAAGTTATCTAAGAATTATCAAGTGATAAATGGCAATCATTACTTCACAGCACTGAACGGTTTGAATATGATTTGTTGTTACCAATTCTCCTCTTAGAACCTCATGGATTCAAATAAATATTTATTTGAAACATCAATTTATCACAATATATGGTTATAATATTAAAAAATGGTCTTGAAATGTTTTATATGACTACTGACAGTAGGGTGATAATTTTGAAAACATCCAAGCATTTATTTTACCAGAGGAAAAGGAAAACAATGATTTTAAGAGGCAAAGAATGGCCTTGACCAAAAGAGAGATATACTAGAAAATGGAAAAATGATAAAAAAAAAAATCTTATTTAAAATATTTTTAGTGTCTGAAAAAACATTTATGTTTAAGTCCACAATGAACATGAAAAAAAATTAATATTCACATGATAAGAAAATTGCAATTATTAGACAAAGCTTAAATACTTTTCTGACCTATTATGTGGATTAAAACTCCATAAGATATGCTATAATGAATCAAAGAGCACAGGCGAAACAAGCTTTCAACCAGAAGTATAATTTGCTTACATAAAAATTAATTTAAATGTCAGGAAAACATTTTTGAAAGTATATGTTTGGAGTGTAGCTTTATATGGAAGTGAAACTTAGATGATCAGAGTACCTGAGAAAAAAAGATTAGAAGCTTTTGAAATGTGGTGCTATAAGAGAATGTTAAAAATCAATCAGGTGGGTGAATAAAGTGACAAATAAAGAGGTATTACGGAAAATTGATGAAGCAAGAAGAATTTGGAAAAATATGGTTAAAGAAGAGATAGACTTACATGTCAAATATTAAGGCACCTTCGAATAGTTGCTTTAGTATTGGAGGGACATTGAAATGGGAAATGTTATGCAGGCAAGAAACATTTGGAATATGTAAAACAAATTATTAGGGATGTAGGATGTAGGGAGTATACCAAAATGAAATGCCTGGCAATAGAAAGTGTTCAGGTTCTACTCAAATGATTAATTTTTCATAATAAAAGACGATCGGTCAGTCAGCTATAAATTTTTTGCCAGAGTGCAAAATAAGCAAGGAATGACAGAAAAATGTTAAGAACAAATGGTGGTAACAGTCTCCAGACATTTTTTAAAGCCATATATGGTTTGTCATTCTTTCTGATAATCAAGCTTTCCAAACATGAAGGTTTTTTGAAATAACTCAATGGTTCTTATGTCACAGTATCATAGCTGAGTCAACAGAGACTCAAGAAAGCTTTAACCTTGAAACAGCAAATAAATTATTGGAATGAATTCAGAAAAGTGTGTACAATAAAAAAGTGTGCCGTAGCAGACAAGAGCGAATAACTACTTAATTTGTTATTAATAAATTAAGGAAAAATTTTTATTTTTTCACCAACAGCAGCTTTATTTTTAATCACATGTAAGAATAAAAAGCACCAATAGATAGCTGAGAAAATTTTGCATAAAAAGCGAATTTTACAATAACCACCAAAATCGCATGGATTCTACAGTGGCTTGGAAACTGAGTACCTTGTCATATACAGTAAGACTGAATGGATAAATTAATTTATCTATAATTTATTAATTTTGTTCATACAAAAAAGTATTTAAGAGCTTTCATATGCAAAATTGTCCACTGGTGGTAGTATGTATTTTCTGTAAGACTAAAAATATATTAAATATTGACAAAAAAACTAGATATTTTTGCAGAAAATATCATTTTTCTCACAAACAACAACAAATTTGTGAAATTTTGCAAAATCAATCAAATCTAAGGCTCAATATATATATATATATATATATATATGAGGTATTTTTACATAAATCTCTGAAGTCAATTTTTAACATAAAAATATCTGGCTTCATTACTTTTGTATAACAATTTGTTTTATAGCATAATTTTCATGTATCTACAAAGCATTCTAACATTTACTTCCTAAAACTCATTGAAAAAGTTTTTGAAAAAACCATCTCTGCCTTCTTAAAGTGCATGTTTTTCTTACCTTACAAATAACAAAGTATTTTTATATTTGAAAAAAAAAAAAAAAAAAAAAAAAGAAAACAGAATTAATAATGATTGGTTTTGAGTGTTAGCAAAAGTACCAAAACATCCATTTTCTAAAAAATGCAATTTTCAAATGTTGATAAATAATTAAATAAAATATATAGAAGTATCACTTATGGAATGAGTAGGTGTAAGCACTAGAACAGAATGCTATATTGACTTTTCATTTTTTGCAATTTGTTTATTGTTATAGGCATTTCATCAACAATTTGCAAATTTTCACAATTATTGAAATATATATATACAAAATATAGATTAAAAAAAGAAGATTGTACTGGGTTATGTAAAGTTAAGGAGCAAGCTAAATAGAAGAAAGTTTGATGTAAGCATTTATTAGATACTATAAACTTGACTAATATTTAATATAATTAACAGAATACTAATACTTAACAAGAGTATATTTAAAGTATAGTGGTTTTACCTGTACATATGGAAAATATGAAAGAGTGAACCCAGAGTGATACTATCAAAATAAATAGGCTCAATGAAATGAGAGAGCAGGGCACCCTGGACCCCTACTACGTTCCATCGTGCTACCTTGTCTGAGCATGACATGGTTAATAATCGCTGTCCCTGAACAAAATTAAAAGTGATGATAGTACAAATTGATTAAATTATTGCTACATAATTATTACTGAATAAGTGCAGTATAGTTGATCTACCTACTACAAATAATTATAAAAAGAAAATTGTGTTAAAATAAATATTATTTTTATGAAGTGTATAAAGTTATCCATATAATAATACATTATTTATTTGGCCATTTCATTATAATTAAGCCCTACATTTTTTGGTACATTAAAACATGTCCAACATTACTTACTTTTTAGCCAATATTTTTGAAACATACAAAAAATTTTTTTCATTCATTCAGCATATGAAAACTTTACATTTCCAAATCTAACATTTGCTTGTTACAAAAGTTTTGCAATTGATTCTGGTTTATTTAAACGATTAGTCAAAATTAATAAATGAAATTTGCACAACACACATATATATATAAATTAAAAGCAATTGGTATGACAAAACATTCTGGTGATAACCAAATAACTTCATGGGTTATTGAGCTTCATCAATATCAAACAATCGTAGGTTATGCCAGCTCATCAGCTAAACCTAGAATTCAGTAAAGAGGTTGAACTAAAGAAGATTCAAGAGAAATATGGTTACATAGTGTGATAATCATGATAAGGGCAAAAAATACTTTCATGTTATCACTGCCTGGACATGATGCATTTGTTTTAAAAAGTGTTAAAAATTAATTAAAAATAAAAACATTTTTAAAAACAATTTTCACCACTTTCTACCTTAAAAAAAAAAAAAAAACCGTAGTGTATGCTAAAAATAATAAGATAATAAAATTACCATCCACTTTATAGTAAATGGCATAAATAGCTGTAACACAGTAATTCAAATATTTGAATATAAATGGATGACCCTACGGAATCACAAAACATTAGATAACTTCATCTTATTATCCTTTAGAATAGGTTACATGTTAACCCCTTGTTTAAATTTGTGATGCAATGCTGCATAACAGATACAATCCACAAGGATGTGGTGTACTGTTACTTGGCAGTCACAGCAAGCACACAGGGGTGCATCTGTTTGCATCATTAGATATTCATGAGTGAGCCTAGTGTGCCCAAACAGCAGATAATAACCTCCTCCTGCAATTATCCATGGTGAGACAATGTTTTTAATTGGGCAAAGTTTATTGTTAATGGTGGCATCCCATTCACTTTGACACTTATCATGAACTACCCTCTTCAGGAAACAAAGATCATTAGAAGCAATGCAACTGATAGAAGGAGAATGAAAACAAGCTTCTTTTGCCGCACTGCCTGCACACTCATTATCTGAAATTCCTGCACGGCGGGGAATCCAGCAGACTCTCACTGATGTATTTCATCTAATCATTTGTGAAATAACACAATGAATCTCACAAAGAGAGTGTCTGGATTATTTCACTAATTAACTGTAAGGCACTCTAAATCTAAAAAACATTAAATTCTCTCAGGCACAACACATAATATTTTACAAGTTTGACAAGGATGGAGTTCAATGTGGATTACTGGGAATAATAGAATATTTGATAGATAAGACAATCAAGATGTTAAAAAACATATTACAACCTGTAACACACCATCCCATGTCTGAATTCCATCACTTGAAGAAACTGGAATCGTTCCTTCACCTGATTCAATTTTTGTACGTAACTGACCTCTAGAATTTCTGTTTGGATGTTTATCTAATGTTTCCTCACCAGATGCTTCATGCGGGGAAAAAATCCTAAAAAGAGAAATAAAATGGAAAATTCAGTAATAAGGCTTAATAAAACAAACTAATTTAAAAACGAGAACTAATATGAAAATAAATTAAAAGTTCCTTTAAGAGAGAAAGAAGACAGAGCTCTTTGAACAGTAAATGCTGCCAAACTAATGAATACAGATGTACTTCCATATAAAAATATTCATCAATCTTGGCGCAGAAGGAATTTATAAAAATTACATCTGAGATCTGTTATACAAGCAGGTTTATTAAATAATGATGTGTGATAGTAGATTTACCAATTAATTACACACTTCATAAAATTATAAGGTAAATTACTTAGAAAATATAAAACAACAGCATACAACTAACATTACTATGTATAAAGAAGTGAAGTTTCACTATGAAATCTGTTATAGTATTTCCAAAAAAGTACACATTCTTCAATTTCTACTACAACTATTATTAAATGTGCACTGTTTACTACTGTTACTATATCAAACTAGGATGGTAACAGAGTTCAACACCTGCCTACATTTTTTAAATATATTTAAATCATCTAAATGTAGTTTTTTTTTTTTTTTAATATGATGAAAATTACAGCAAATGCAAAGTTTAACAAATTTTATTTAATTATTAAATGGATTACTGTGGATAATCAGTCATAGTTACTATATACAGTACTGTATAATACTATTGTATACTATTATATTACAGTTAAATAACGGTATTATATAGCTGAATGCTAATTTCTTTTAGAAAAGTTGTAAAAGAGTTAAATAAATTAATGAACATTGCTGATGTAAAACTGAACAAAAAACAAAATTAATAAAGACAATTTAAACAAAATTGGAAATAAATAACACTGGAAATAAAATATAAAAATTAGTTTACACAGTCCTAATGTAAATAACAATCTAACAATCAAACAATTCAGAAAAACTTCTTAATCATGAATAATTTCAACATTTTTTTTACACAGCTGTGAGAAATTATCATTTAAATTTTAATTTTTCAATTCAACATGTAAAAAGTGCAATCACTTGAATAGTTTTTACTTTAAAAATTAGTTTCAATTAGAAATGAACTAAATACTTTTAAGATTTTAATAAAAAAAAATAGTAAGAAGAAATAGGAAAAGAATAAACAAAAGTGGAGAAAAAGGTTTTTTTCACTTAACTAAAAGAGAGCAAAATAATAATCTTTTACTTACCTAGCATCTCCACATGGTGATGTATTAATAAATAAATGAAATTTTATATTATCTTTTAGTTTGTAACCTTTCCCATCTGGTTTTGGTTCAAAAATTGAGTTTGATGGTAGTTCTGAAATAATGAACAAAATATTTTGAGAAAAATTTCAAAACATTTATACAATAAATAAGTTATACTAAGAAAATCATATATAGTTCAGAGGGTCGCGCACGGGGGAGAAGAGCCGGGGGGTGTGTGCAACGCGCATCCGACTCTCGGTAGGGTTAGGTGTTAGGGACGGGATGGGTAGCTCCTCTGAGGAGGGACATTTCGGTTCTCCACAAGCGGAGAATCGGGTGCCTTGAAGAATCAGGGGAGACCCCGATGGGGGGGGTTCTTAAGGGACCCCAAGACAAGGAGGGGACAGGGTAATCTGCTGCCACGATACTCCGTGGCGACTGAGTTATACCTAACGGTGGGTCCAGTTGCCACTGAACCACTTTTTTTAAATATATGAAGAAAATCATATATTATTTATCAATTTCTAAAATACAAGTTATAATTTTCTTTAAAAAATGTTTTGAAAAAAGTTAAAAATTCAAAAATATGTACATGTAAAAGTATTCGTTTTATCCTGATTTTATTAATTATAAATTCTAATCATACAATTGTTTGTAGTTAAAAGGCAAAAAGTCATTTTGTGAAAGTTAAACATTTATTTCAGTACATCTTACACCTGACAACAAAGAAGGTTAAAAATGATAGATGAGGTTTTTATCTGAATCACATTTTCTTTCATAATTCTGAGACAAAATGTGTACAGTTAAATTTTTTTACCTGATAATATTTGTTTTCTGCATTTCTTTATAGCAGTGCTTGGGTAATGTTTAGTATTTACTACTAAACACTTATTAGTATACATTCAACTAAACACTTGCTACATAATCAACAATTTTTCATTACTTTTCTTAAGTGATTTTACAATGGGTCATTCCTGTTGGCAGGTTGTCATCGATCAGTAACCTGTAATCAGCATTGATTATGCACTTAACACTAAAATTGTAAAATGTATCCCTGCATGTTCTGCTTGAATGCTAATCAATATTAATAACATCTTTTAAATTATGGGAGGAATTCTGGAATTACTGAAGATGGCAAAAGGTTATGTATGATATAAACTGAAGCTTGTATAAGGGATTCACCAAAGAAAGCTAAGACCAATAGGTGACTATGATTCTTCCATATAATTTATAGTGGTCTCGACATTTGCCATCATTCATATGCAGAAATAGTGCTTATAAGATACACTTTGCTGCACTGATCATAAAATATTCTATTATTAGATAATGAAAAGAAGAGCAATGATCCAATTGTATTTAGGAGTGAAAATTCATCTTTTCAACTGATGTAAGCCAACAGAAGAGGCTAAAGCTTTTTTGTTTCTCCAGAACCAATGAGAAAGTAACAATTAAACAAAACATTCTTTCATGAACATTTACCAGATTCTGAGGTGAGCATGAATGGATTTTGGAGACAAGCCACGGTTATTTTCTTAATACTGAGTTTGCATTGTGGCACAGCTCTGGCAGGACAGTGACTGCCTTTTAGGTTTGTGCTGCTTTGCTGGAGTGTTGGTAGGAATATCAGACTTGGCATCGCCAGGGTCGGTTTGTTTGTGTGAGTGGCCTCGGTGGTGTTGGGTCTGATGTCAGCTAAGATGCGGCGAGAAGATAATGTCACATGAACAAGGTTCTTTGGGAGGTATTAGTCTCCGTTCTGACCATCTGTGAATGTATGTTGCATGTGTAATGTTGTTATAGGTCAAGATTTCGATGCTGCGAGCAGTGTTTTGAGCACCATGTTGATTGGGAATTTGATCTCCAATTGATTTGATCGTTGCATATATGGCATTCAAAGTCACATGGGTAGTTAGATTGATTTAGAGTAGGCGCGAGGTTTTGTGTTTCCGCGCTGCGGTTATATAGTTTTAGGGCTATGAGTAGGTCGACCTAAGCCTACGGTGAGGGCATTTGCTGCTGAGGTATCTTACTCTGATGCTAAATGTCGACTGCGGCATTTGCATCTGGGGCATCCCAACCGAGGCCTGGCTGATGACAGATATGTAATCAGTATGAAGGTCAATAAGACGACTCCCAGTAAAGCACCTCAGCGCTAGGAACGGGAGGGCTGGTGTTGTGACTGGAATCGTCACTTGGTGGGTGTATTCCCCTACAGGGGTTGGTTGGGATGAGCATGAATGGATTATAATAAGGACAATATTCCTAGGATCAATATTTCCTGTAGTGGTTATAATTTAAATTTCTGAAATCTGTCAGGACCAGAATTTTATAATGTAAATTTTAAACTCATACAGAACATCAAACGTAATCTGTTTTAAATGTTGTTTAATAATATTTTTTCTATCTTCATAACAAATTCCCACTATAAAGTAATAAGCTTATAGCATGCACTTATTGTTTTATAGACATCTAATTAATATACTGGTGTAGCTCAATCATAATTTCTGCATAGGCCCATCAATTTCTTTTTTACAAAAATTGTCACAAACTTTCCACAACAAATATAAATCTTCTTTGCATTTCTTCTTGTTGAATTATTAACCTTTCTACCTTGTTTATTATCCTACATATGAATTGAATGAAAACTTGAGTTTGAAAAAAGAAGAAAAAGAGAGTTCAATTAAATACAGCTTCAAGTACAGTACAACACAACAGAGTTCAAGGCTGTAATGATTTAAGACTTATGCAATGCTTTCCTGTAAACCAATATTTTTTCCTTTCCTTCTCGTTCCAAAATGCAATAATATTCAAAAATACTCAAGAATGATCTAGAATGCTACAAAACTGTCAGAAGTTTTAAAAATTTCCAAAATATAGTAGTGTTTGAAAATATTCTAAAATGTTTCAGAATTTTAACCTTTTATGGCTTTCAACTCTCAGCTTTCCTACAGCTGTTATAGCAATTGTGCAATGATGCCAAACACAGTAATCTTGTACTTAGTAATATTTGTTCCAAGTTTGGTTGAATTCAATCCTGTTGAACTAACATACACACATATATACAATGACTTTTATTTATATTAAGATTTTTGAAAAAAAAAAATTGAAGGAATATATAAAATAAGAAAATATTTGTACCAATCTATATCTTTACAATTCATTAAAACTGACCTGGAGAAGACAGTTGATACAGTTGATTATAAAGGTAATAACATAGGCCACGCCTAGCAATTATTTCTGCATGAGAATCATTAATTACAGCACCTTTAATACTAATATGTTCACCGCTGACACACTTTGTTCCAGTTCCTAATGAAATCACTATACCTTGACAATCTGGTCCAGTAGTCATGACTACACCGGCAAGAACTTTACGTCTCATATGTGTTGGATCATTTTCCATTAATTCAGTATATTTATTGAGTATCAAGCTGAAAATAAATGGTTAATTATTATTAAAAAAAATAAAAAAGTCAACAATAAGTAAAATTTATTAATGGGTTCAATACCTGTGCAACAGTTTTGTGTTGAAAATCAAATGTTCAAATAATTTGGAAACAAAAAAATTTATTTCATACAATTAACTGAAAAGTTAAGAGTAGTAAGTATATTACATCTGGTACACTTGTGTAAAGTTTATTATTTTTACTCCTACATTAATTTCCTCATAAATTTACATTTCTTTAATTAAAAGTGCTTAATTCCGTTGTTATCTTAATATAAAAATGAAGTATAGGCTACAAAAAAAAAAAAAAATTATGTAATGCAGTAAATAACCTTTACCTAAATATGCAGTAAGTGTTTAGTTATGTGAATGCTAAACACTACACAAGCACTGCAATAAAGAACGAAAATGTTATAAATTAAAAGAATTTAATCGTATATACATCTTGTTATCAGAATGAAGAATGAAAATGTGATTAAAATAAAACCCTCAATAATAGAACTCCCTTTGCTTCTTTAATTTCCTGAATCTAATCCAAAGAAAGAATAAAAATTTTAAATGTGCTCATTACACTTAAAGCAATGGCATTAACAAAAAAAAAAAATTTTTTTTAAGACAGAAAGGCTAGTACAGAAGCTGATTCAAACAATTACATTTAACATTCAAATATGCTTTCATCTTACCAGCACAGTATTATATACTACAGCATTGAAAAATACCATCTCAAATTAATATTCCATAACAGGTTAAACAAAACATATTTATAAAAACTTCAATTCATTGAACTACCTTCAACATTTTTCATACGACAACCCACCCACACAAAAGCCAAAAATTTTGTGAAGTTAACAGAAATTAATCAGACTTGAAAAGTATTTTAATATTACTCTTGGAGTTTGACCAATCAATCAATATAAAAATTTTGATCATTAATTTAAAAAATGGATAAGAATGCGTTACATTTTAACTATGGTGGTAAAATGTTGTTATCTATGATATTCATTAAAAATTGTCAGATTATTAAATAAAATCTATTTTTAATATTCAATACAGTTTGTATTATTAAAATGACTTATTTTATTAGGCCAATATAAAATATTGATATTCAAAATAAATATAATAATAACAAACTGGCCTTCTCAAATTGTGGTTCAATTAATGAATTTCATATACACAGCAACATTATACTTATTCTTTGCAACATGTGCAATGTATAATGCTGATAACCTGTAGTCCAATTGTAATATCCAATCATTACACATAAGAATTTCTTAAATTTCATTAGACTTTATATTTTTGGCATATATTTCTGTTCCCTTACTAAAAATAACTCGGATTGGGTTTTTAAAATAATACTTAATAGAAACAAAAAAATTAAATGACACTTGCTTTATAGAATTCCCTTTCAAAAATTTATTACGCTGATATGAATATAGTTGACTAAAAAATTACAAAATGTTCATTACAAAGCAGAGCAGAATTGAACACTCTCAATTCATGTTAAAAAGTAATCAAAATTCCAAGTAGTTAAAAGATGTCTGATATACAACATAGGTTTATTCAGTTTTAAATAGTAAAATTTTTATGCAACAATGCATAGGAAAATTTTATAAATATGTTCAGACAAACACACACGTCATAACTATTTTTATATTGTAGGAAAATTTAATTAAAATTTACAGACAATCATTTACAAAAAAAAAAAAAAATTATAATTCTAAAAATTCAGATTTATTGTATAATATTTTTACGTTTACAAAACAAACACACACACAATGAGGGTCAGTCTTTTTAATTAGTATCGACAAATCTCAGAAAAAGTAAATAAAACATTTATAATGGAAAAGAAAAAAAACATCATTTCTGAATAGTAAATAATATATTGAAGATAATTATTGCTATAACATGTGGAAATTCAAAATTTATAGACTAATTAATAATGTAAAAACAGTTCTGTTAGTATTATTAACAAACAGAACTAATTGAAACATTATCTGTAAATGTAAAAATGAAGTTATTACTTGATTAAAAATATTGTTTTTAAATATTATTACAAAGAATTAAGGTAATGGTAAATAAAATATAAAGCAGCAGCACAATACTAGCCCACTGGGTTGGTCTAATAGTTAACGTGACATTGCAAATCACCAGATTTCCAAGTTGAGAGTTCTAAGGTTCAAATTCTACTAAAGACAGTTACTTTTATACGGATTTGAATACTAGATCATGGATACCGGTGTTCTTTGGTGGTCGGGTTTCAATTTACCACACTTCTCACTTCTCAGGAGTAGTCGACCTCTCTCTTTTTCTGGTTTTAGCCTCCGGAACTACCATAAGGTATTACTTCAGAGAATGAATGAAGATGATATGTATGAATGTGAATGAGGTGTAGTCTTGTACAATCTCAGGTCGACCACTCCTGAGAAGTGTGGTTAAGTGAAACCCAACCACCAAAGAACACTGGTACCCACGATCTAGTATTCAAGTCCATATAAAAGTAACTAGAATTTGAACCTAAGAACACTCAACTTTGAAATCAACTGATCTGCGATGTCGTATTAACCACTAGACCAGCCCGATGGGCAAGGGAGTGGTTGACCTGAGATTGTACAAGACTACACTTCATTTACATTCATACATGTAATCCTCAGTCATTCTCTTAAGTAATACCTTACAGTAGTTCCGGAGGCTAAACAGAAAAAGAGAGAGAGTAGCATAATACTGGAAACTAAATAAAATATGAGCTATACTGTTTCTGTAGTAAACTCATTTTAAGGTTTTAAATATCTATTTGAAAATTTTAAAAGAATCTACTGTTAAAAATGTAAATGAATAATATTCCTGAACATCGCATTTAAAAATCAGATCATATCTCATTCAAGCAAATTTGACTGTTTATGAAAAATCCTACAACATATACATCTTACATTGATTTCTAATAATCTAAAACCATACATTTTTTAAATGACAAACTGAATCAAATTTAAAAATATAATCCTTTCAAAACTTAAAATCACAAATTTCTTGGTTAAACAAAAACAAAGGAAAAAAAATGTTAATCATAAATGAAGGTGTTGAGAAAAAGGCTCATAAGTTAAAGCCAGAATTAAATCTGGTCTTCAGAACAATAATCAAACCATTGAACACAAAAAACAATCACCAATGCCACTGTACACATAATCTGAATTATTCTGACTACACCTTTTTCTTTATTGATCAAGTCACAGCTTCAAATATGACACAACACTTAAAAGACCTCCACAGCATTATAGCTAACCATCTCTTAAATGTAAATTAGAAATCAACAAACACTGACACTATTATATATACATTCAAAAAAAGGACAACACTTCCATTTAATCATTACAAAATATAAAAGCATAAAACATACTAAAAGAACATACCATTTTTAAATTGCATATACTATTCTGACACATTCTAAATACAAATCTGTCTTAAAAAAAACTAGCTAACATCAGTCATCTTCAGCAATAACTGATAAAGAACTGATTGAAAAAAGAATATTTATTTAATTTCATCCTGGTTTACCATTTAACAAGTTTATAATGTAAAATAATTTTCTTTACTAACCATCACGAATAAAAACATAATTAATCTATTAGTCAATAAATTTGCATGTCCAATCAACTATAACAAGACTACATGCATGTAAATACAATTGGTGGTAGCTGTTAAATCATCATGACAATTCGTTCATGATCTTAAATGTTAAAAAGATTACATTTTCCAATGTGTTTATTGTTCTGAACTTTACTTTCATTGTAAAAAGCAAAAGACTAACCCCTTGTTTTCAAAGTAATCAGTTAATACATATATGCCTCATAAAAAATGTAAATGCTAACAAATATAGCCCGAAAACACTACTTTACTAAGATTTTTATTTCAGTATTAAATGATTCTATAATGAGATTCTTGGAGTACAATAAGTTTTGCATGTTTTGATCTACAAAGAAAAAAAAATCTGTACCAGAAATATAACTTATAAACCTTCAGAGAAAATACTATTAAGATTAGCAAAAAGTTTGTAAAAGGAAAATTAACTTTTCAAAATAAATGAGTTAGTATAAAATTATTAATCAAAATGTTTTCTGTTAGTATTTATGCAACAACTTACTCTACCTAAATTTCCTTGGGAGATTTTGTATAAATTTATTCAAGAGTGTGTGTACAAACTAGTATTACAAACAGTGGTATTAAGTGAGGTGATGAGCTTGAAAGCCAATGGATTGGTCTACCATGACCAATCTATTTGCTTAAGTTTTATGTAATTTTAAGCTTCTTAACAAAAATGTGGAGACAGCCTGTGATACTGGAACATCAACTGCTGTCTTTGTGTGGAATATCTTCAAAAAGAGGTGATAAGTTATTTTGCAAAAAAAACTACATATAGAACTGTCTGCAAGATACTAATTTTTCATGAATAAATAATTTTGGTTGGCCAATAATGATACACCAATCAATATAAAAACTACATTGGAAAGTCAATTTTAAAGCACCAAGTGGATTTTCTGAACTCTACTGAATTTTTTGCGAGTTATTAATTCCAATTTTTTGGGGGAAAAGAAACTGTCTAATCACTAAATAAAATTATGATGGTTGCCTTGAAATTCAACCTAATGCATCATCTCCAGATGGTAAATTTTGAACTTTCTCAAGTGGATATGGTTAAGTATTTACAAACTTACCATACTTTACTGCACAATAAACACTCAATATTACTGCTGTGGTGAATGTGCTAAATCACATTCTATTTATTCTTTTTAATAGTGTTATTGGCATTTTGCAGAAGTAAAGAATGACAGAAATGATAGTTATAAGTAAACAAATGAAATACCAAAGTGAAGGTTTTGAGATTAGAATCGTTAAGAAATCTTTCTTAATGTTTAATTTGCAGTTGATGTCCTTTCACATCAATTGGTGAACAAAAAAAATATCCAATTGTTCAGTATACAAAACTGAAAAGACATTATTATTAGACTGTAACATCCTTATGATGAATTTCATTAAATGTTGTAACTTACTGAATTATTGTAATGCATAACAGAAAACTTAATTGTTGTTGTTCAGGTGTTAGTATTAACAATTTATGATATCAAGAATTGTTCTTTCCAGTTTTGAATATGAAAGTTTAGTTTTTTTTCATAACTAACTTAATTTTAGACTGCTGTGAAAATTTGTTTTTTAAATAATTTTTTAAAATTATTTATTAATTTTAATTAGTTTATTAATTTTAATAGTTATGTTTCTTCAAATTGCAATATCAATACGATTTTTGGTTTGGATTAAAATAATAAAATTTTCTGCACTTGGTTTGTTCTGTTGCAATTAAAGATAAACAGAATTAAGTAATTGCTTCTTAGAATTAAATTCTCTACAAATTTAGAAAAAAAAAAGAATTATTTTTTAATTTATTTATTGAGAATCTAAAAAGTTAAATTTCAATGAAGTTAAAAAGGTTTTTTTTTGTTTTACAATAATTTTGGTGACTTGGAGAAGTAGTTTTGTGATGTTTTTTTGTTTTTTAATTTTCAGGAGATAAATCTAAAACTACCAGTTTTACTACACGATTTATATCTTAAAAATTTCATTAGTCTCATTTACCAGCAGAAAAGAAAATCTGAAAAAAAATGTTTGCTTAGCCACAACTAAAAGCAAAATGTTTCCAGAGCAAGTATAACATAAGAATAGGATGAAAAGTTTTGAGCTTGGATAAGAAAACAACATTTTTCTGGTATATTTTGATTTGTTTTTCAACACAGTCATCATTAAGGTTTATACCTTAACACTTCCTCAGAGTTTCACAAAAATGATTGTCAGTTTAGTACATCAATTTATCAAACATCTTAAAACAATCATCAACAACAGCAATAACTTCACTATGGTTGAACATTTTTTTTCTGGTTAAGAAACAAATGACAGTACTGGGAGCCAGATCGTGAATATGGAAGGTGTGGAAACAATTCGAACAACTGTAATTTGTTGATTTTTGCCACTGCAGTGAATGAAGTATTGTACTGGAGCGTTGTCTTGATGGAAAGCACTTTTTTCTGCCAAATACAGTCATTTATTCTAATTTCAATAACTGAGATGATGAGTAGGGTCATATAATATTTATACATTTATTGTTTGTTTCACTTTTTTTAAAGATAATCAAAATTTTCATTGATTATTCAATGTGCATCCTAAAAAAAACAGTAGCTATAACTTTTTCACACAAAATGTCTTCACTTTTATAGTGAACCTAATCCACCATCACAAATCAATGTAAAAATTCTTTGGAGATTTTTTTGCACTGTTTTTGGTCAGATGTGAGCCAACATGGCACCCATCTAGCTCACAGTTTGTTAATGCCCAAATGTTTGTGCAAAATATTATGCAAGCATTCTGTAGACATACCTACACAGATTCTGTTTACTCATTCACTGTCATTTGCTGATCTGCCAAATCAATTTCATGTTCTTTTTCATAGTCACTTCAGAAAGGCATCCACTACGAGCATCACTAGTCTGTGTTTGATCCATTTTAAACACTGCAACCCAGCATTTAACTGTTGTGTTTAATGGAGTATTTCAGATGATGAAGCGAAGTCTCTCAATGTCTTATCAAACGCTTTAATTTTCTTTGCATTTAAACTATTCAGAAAAAAGTACTAAATCACTGCATAAATTTCCAGATTTTTTCATTTTACAAAAGAATGGAATCATGCAATGCCATTGAGAACTTAAGCGTACTAATGCAATCTCTGTGTGAGGCCTAGGATTTTTCACCCCACCCTTGTAACTACTTTATTTTCACAAATAGAACATATACTGAAATTAATTACCATTTCTTTACGAGAAACCCTGCCACTATATCTAAATTTTCTTAAAACAATTTACGTTTTTTTTTCTTTAGCAATGAAATGAAAGAAAAATTTTTATGTAACTGTCCTTTGTTTGAACTGATACAACATAAAATTCCAAGTATTCAACTTTTATTTAACTAGATATGGTGATGTGCATCAAGTTAGTGGTTCTCTAAATTGTAACTGCTTTACTAGGTTACTTTTATTTACTACAGCTTCAACATGCAAAAATATTACAAAAGAAAAAACTGGCTTTACAAAACTAGTGCTAAAGATGAAAAACTAATATGATCTACCTAATCAGACAGCAGCCATCCACCTCTAGCCAATTTTAACTTTTCTCACTCTTTTTTCTTATTCCTTACTTTTTCCTGAGATGAGTGCCATAGGAATTAAGTCAAGCTAACTTTTAACATGAGCAGGGCAGTTGCTTCTTTAGTGGTTGATCCTTTAAGTTGTGAAACAGTCCAAGGATGTTTCCTATGCAGGAAAATTGCAGCACAAGTAATTATGAACAAAGCACCAGGCTTCCTCATAAAATGTTATTTAATTTTAAGTTGCAGTCCATTTAATAATTCAGAAGAAAAAGCACCATTGTTAATAATATTGTCTTGAACATGGAAACTTGCACAGCTTGTCTACTTTTTATAAAAAGAAACTTTGTTTTTATCTCCAAGTAAAATATTTCATTTTGAGTCAAAGTCCTAATGAAAAAATTTTTTTGAATGCAACTCTTGTTATAACACTTAATAATACTTTACTCTTTTATTCAAATGATTGATTATCTGTAATGGGAAATCCATCATCAATAGCACTATATAATGTACACTGATAATGATAACAAAGTTCAAAACAAATGAAAACCGATGAATATAATAATCCAGAGTATTATGTGTTTCAGACTAAACAACAAATAATTAAAAGTGAAAAGGTAGAAAATGTTTAACAAAAATTTATATAAATTCATAAGAGAAATAATATTAAGCAAAAGACATTACAATTCTGTAAGTAAAATCATTGTCAAATAAATTGTGTTTTGTAAATTTTGTAACATATTAAATAAGAAATTTATAATTCAATGAAATTATTCAACAGAACAATTGATAATCAAACAGTGAATTTATTCATAAATGTACGATGTGTAAATGTATAATCCTCAAAAATTAAAACATAACTTTTTATCTAATTTATGTAACTAATTTATTAGTTAATAATCTAATTTATTAGTGTTTTCTATAAGCAAATTATCAAGAAATGAAGAACATGTGTAGTTATAATAAAATGTTTAAACTACTTATAAATAACAAATTGTCTGTTATTAGTGAAAATCCTTAATGTTCATAATTAATATCAAATCTTAATAAACCAAAGAATGTTAATGTCATACCTTTGAATAAATGAGCAGCTAACTAATTATTCTTCAACTACTCATCTAGTATAAAATAAATTAACTAAAGAGGCAATGCAAGTTATCATCAACTAAATAATGCAGGCTTAAGGAAAAGAGTCAATTTCAAAAGACAAATTTCCATATTACTGATATACGAGGTGTGATTGGAAAGTTTTAAGACTGAGTTTGTTATTTCAAAATGGCAGTACTTACAGGCTCTTCTCTAGGTTTCTGACTGGATGTCTTCATTTCCCTTTCAGTAAAAAATTTCAATTTAGGAAACAGGTAGAAGTCAGCATCCCAACCCCCGTAGGGAAAGACACCTGCCTTGTGATGTTCCGATCGCCATAACACCACTCCAAAAAAAAAAAAAAAAAAAAAAAACTCATAGCCCTGATGGGCTTTACGTGGAGAAGCAGAAGTCAGCAGGCTAAATCAGTGGAGTACAAGGGGTTGTGGAAGGACATGAATTTGGAATTTAGCCAAAAAGTTCTGCAATCAAGATTGTTTGATGAGCCGGTAAATTGTTCTGATTGAGATCCAATTCTTATCTGCCAGAATACAGTACTTTTCTTCTGCACATTTTTGTGCAAATGCTGAAGGGTAGTTTAATAGTATTCCAGATTGCCTGTCTGCCCCCTAGGAACAAATTTGTGATATAAAATACTATAGAATCAAAGAAAATCACCAAAATTGTCTTCAAATTTGACCAACTTTGTCGTGCTTTTTTCAGTTGTGGCGAAATTGGACCCTTCCACTGTAATGATGATGTCTTTGATTCTGGGTCATATCCATAAACTCATGATTGGAAACCTGTAATTACCCTATTTAACAAATCTAGGTCAGTTTTGACCCAATTATTAAGTTCTTGGGATACTTCAAGTCAGTTTTGTTTTTGCTGGTCTGACAACAGCTTTGGAATGAATTTTATGGAAACTTAACGCATGTACAAATCTTCAGTTACAATTGACTGAACCACCTAGAAATTTAAATTCAGTTCATCAGCTATCTCCCCCAATTAAGTCTATGGTCAAGCACACTAAATTGCCGAAGTTCATGTTTTCATTGATTTTTGAAGTGGAGGCCAGCTGGACCAGCCAGCCATTTTTGAATCTGTTGATCCAGATAAAACATCAGACCGGTTTAGACATTTAACCCTGAAACCTGTTTTTAAGAATTCATATGGCTCTGAAGCTGATTTCTCGGTTTCCAAACAAAATTTATCACTAACTTTTCACACTTTTTCATCCTGTTTGTGAAATCAATTATCTGCTAAGAAACAAAAGCACATCTTTTCTTCACTCTGTACTGACTAAAGATATTGTGATGATCTTTTCAGGAGATTTCAAGGACAAGTCCCTTCCTCACCCATGGGGGGCAAACCTACCTCCTCCTGTTGAGTTGCGGCATCAGCTCTCTTAAAACTTTCCAATACACCTTGTAACTGAAACCTAAACAAAGAGTAAGGATAAACAGAAAACTGAAGTTAGGTGAAATTTCCTCAAAAAGCAGTAGGGAAATACAGTATAGTTACTATAAATATTGGAAGGTAACTTGAATATTCAGCATTAAAGAGAAACTGAAGAGAAAACAATAATGTGCTATCCTACCTATAGATTTACTAATAAAAAGAAAAAAAAAAGAAAAAGAGAGGCATTTATTAATCAAGGATTACTGTGAAATGAATTAAACGTAGATAAATTTTATAAAAATGAAGGAAAGGATAAGGAAACAAGAATAAAATTTAACTGACAAACTTAGTTAAGACTAAAATGGGTTACACTGTTACTAGTAGATTCTACTAAAACAAAAGATAAGGTCTGACTTTGTAGCCAAGTATCTCATTTGTGAGAAGTCAAAAAATGGCTTTGTGCATTACTTTAAAGCTTGTTCTTTTCTTACTTAACTAATGTAAAATATCTGCAATGAAAAAATATTAATAGATCACTTCCCAGAAATTGCAAAAGAATACTTAAATAAATAAAATATATTTCAAAATTACATTAACTAGAAAACCATTCTTTTTCAATTCTTTAAAATATGGTTTCAAAAGTTAATATTGAAAGATTTGAAAAATAATTGTTTTGTTTGTTGAAATCAGTTTTAATTAAAAAAAAAAAAAAAAATGTTATTTAAATTTGGACAAATGAACAAAGCTGCTACCAATATGTTAAACAGCTGTTTTCAAGAAACTACATCAATAAAAACAAGATAGGAATAAGACACTGTAATGAGATCATTAATAAGTTTGAGCTCTGGAATATGGGAGTAAATATAATTTTTTTAATAAGGGTTTTTCTTGAATATTTGCATTAATATAAGACTGTTTATCATTATAATAAACTAGCTCCCATCACAGCTTCGCCCATGCTATAAGGTTACTTGCATTTCCTGTAGTGATCAACTTTTTTATTTTATGTTGTTTTTAAGTCAAGTAACGAAAGGCAAGTGCAGCCAGCCATATATGTGACTGTGTTGGTGGAGCCACAGCGCTGTACACCTTTGCACCACTTAAAAAAATTGGAATTAAAAAAAACAAAACAAAAACAGTTTTAAAATAATTATCTTAATAATATTTGCAAGTCCAAATCAAGTGAATATTTTGTTTACAATAGTTGGGATTGGAAAAATTTACGATCATTCTTCAAACATTTTTTTATCTTTCTACAACCCATTTCAAGATGGAATTTCAAAAATCAAGAAATTGGTTTATTGACATGAAGATTACACTCACCAAAAATCAGATTGATTTCTTAATTTTCACAGATAAATTGAAAAAAAAAAAAAAAAAAATTTTAACTCAGGAAACTTGAAATGAAACTAAAAAAAAAATCTGAAAAATGATTTTTAGATGTTCATAATCAATCAGTTCAAACAACTTGTACAGTGATAGACACTCATAGTGTTCATGTCCACAACTCATAAAAGTTTGTGTTTCAACCGGCAAATCTCCACTACTACAAATATAAATATACATTATTTTTTTTGAGATGTAATATATCCAAAAACCTTCTAGGTTATGTCAAGAAACAAGGGTAAAAATTTAGTAGTGATAAATCCAAGTAATATATTTTTTTATCCCGAACAAATAAACTCTGGTCTTCTTTATATAATAAGTGTAAATTAATTTTAAGTTTGAAAGTAGAAAAAATATAAAATATTTTCAAATCATCTATGTAGACTGTATTTTTTAAAATAAAATGTGGAAAAAAATTATAATGAGACCAACACTAGAACTGTCCTTTTTACAATCTGTTACGAAATATATCAAATTTTTATTACATTTTCCAGATATTCACCACTTAGTTCAAGCAATTAAAAGAAAAATTCTTTAGTATAGATGTTTTTGCATACTTAAGATGTTAGCTGAGTACCAGTTACAGTTATGTAAGGCATTTAGGAATTAGGACTTCCTGTTTCTAAAATATAAGGAAAAACTTTAATGATACTATTATTATTCTTATATAATAAGGAAGTAAAGAAAAGACAGATGGAATTTTTAGGCATTTTCTATACCATACTTGTAGTTCTGCAAGATCGTTTTCATTTTTCTACCATTTATAGCATATCTAAATAACTACTATAAATAAATTTTATATGTTGGATAAACCTAGCACTAATGTGAAATAAGTTTCAGTAAATAAAATATAAATGCTTGATTTTGGTTAATTAATTAATTAATCTGGGCTACTTAACAGCTCCTCTATGAACTAAAAAGAAGTTCTGGCTTTTAGATACACTTGTGTCAGGTAGTAGAACATTGATGTTTGTTTTTTGCAACTTGTGCTCTCAACTTGCTTCTAGACAAGCTTGGTTGAATTCCTGCATTTTTAAATGAAATATTGTTTACAGTAATAAGCATTTGACAAATCTACATTTTTTAAATAACTTTATGAATTCTAACAAAAATACAATTAAATTATATATCTTAAGGATATTATTTTTTTATCAGGTTTTTTCTACCTGATCATGGTTGTTTTACTTTTATATTTGTTGTACATGTTTTTGTTCACAAATGATGTATTGGAATAAATACTACAAACATGTTTAATTATTTCTGTAAATAACCTTTATAATTACCAATTATTAACAGATATATCTATATTTCATATTAATAATTTTTATGAGTAAACGTAAAGTAAAAAGCTAAAGTAATATGAAGGCACATAAATTCATAAATAACATTTCCTCATTATGTAATTTTATCCTAATTTTGGCATGAGAGTTTATCATACAACTATACTGTTAAAAATATGAGTAAACTTTTTGTTTGGAATATTTTTATAAAATTTACATACAGTAATTACGTATTTAAGCTTATAAATTACTTAGTATTAAGATAGGATAGTCATTAAGTACGTGGTAGTATAGACTGCAAATTTTTTTTTTCTGAACAGTAAAGTGGTCTACATTGCAGTACAGAATGAATGAACTGTTAGTTTTTGCTTGAAAGTAAATAAGTTTAAAGTATTAATGTAAGCAGTATTTACAAGATATGGCTAAAAAATAACGGAATTTTTTCTAAAACATTAGTTACTTTTTTCCTTATAAAGTTTCACATTATCCTTTTCAATATACTCTACTCCATGATCCCTACACCGCTCCATTAAAAATTTCCATTGTTCAAAACTGTGTTTCAGGTCATTTTCTGAAATCATGTTCATAGTCTTTGTTGCTTTTTTTTCCACCGTTTCAACTGTCTGAAACCTAGTTCCTTTCAATGCTTTCTTCACTTCCGGGAACATAAAAAAGTCACATGGGGCTAGGTCTGGTGAGTAGGATGAATGTACTTTTATATGTACATTCATCCCTAAGCACAGGGATTCTATGCTTAGCCAAAAACAAACTTAACAACCAGTGAACTGTAGGCTGGAGCATTGTCCTGATGAAGAATCCATGATTTGTTCTTCCACTACTCAGGTCGCTTTCTTCTAACTTGCTCACAGAGAGTAGTTAGAACCTCAAGATAATATTCCTTATTCACTGTTTGACCTTCAGAGCTTCAGGACTAATGAGAGTCTCTATTTTTCAATGTTTTTGTCTGTTTTTGAAAAGGAAAGGTGTCCTGGACGCAGATCATCTTCAATTTCTTCTCGTCTTTCTTTGAACCATTTATGCCACTCAAAAACCTGTGTGTGTGACATACAATCATCACCATACACTTGTAAGAGAGAATAGGTCTCTGTTGCAGACTTTACGAGTTTCACTAAAAATTTCATGTTAACACATTGCTCTATTAAAACGCCTACCATTTTAACGAAGAGCGGCAAGTACATGATCTGACACAAGCGAAGGCTGTGGCCTGACTAAGCAGGCTGGGGTCGTCACATCAGCTGGAACGTAAAGGTGGGATGTCAGAGAACTCGACAATGTGGCATTTGACCTTGAGGCTTGCTCTGTTTGTCTTACAAAAAATCAGTCCCGTTATTTTTTAGCCACAGCTCGTATGCATGACAATTTTATACATAGTGCACTATATTTTACTTCATGATATACATCTACTCCTGTGATAAGTTTACATTAACAAATTAACTATCACAAATGTGTAGCATTACTGTCCTACGATGCTTTGACAGTAAGTTAAGAATTATGTTTCTCTAGCTTTTTGTACAATTTTGTCTACAATTCCCAACTCCATTGTTTTTATTTATGGTAATCTTAAAGCAAAAATTAATTATTTATGAATCAACAATGGCTTATAAGCAAACTTCTAATAAATCTGTAGCTTGTATTCATAACCAAATATTTTTTTTTTTTAAGGCAAATCTTAAACCTATTTTTTATTATTCATAATCGTATTATTTAATGAAAAGATTTGTCAGCACATGAAAATATTTAGTAAAGTTTAAATAAAATTTATAACTTCCTTATAAATACCATAGGGCTACAGTTAGATATTTTATCAAAAATTATTTTAAGTTCAACGTTTTATACAGTAATTAATTTGTTTTAAATATTAAAATATAAACAAAAAGGACAAAAGAAGTACAATAATTGTGAATACATCCAGCATGAATATGAGCCCTTCAAATCTGACCACATATTTTGTGGTTGTGTCCAGCACAGCTCAACTGTTATGGAAAAACTAATGATTGTCTTTGAAACTATTTTCATTTACCTACGGAAACCTCCAAATTCACTATTTTTTTCACATTTTTCTCTACTTCCTCAGTAATTAAAAAAAAGTAATACTTGAATCACTATAATATAATGCATCAGAGATGATAATAAATGATTTTTTGAAATCTTCTTTAATTCCTGAACCCCTTGAACAATACCACTGATACTCACTGACATAATAAAAAAAAAAACTCTTCTGAAGGAAAATATTTTAAATTTGTCAACTGAAATGTAGTACATGATTTCAAAGTTGAAAAATGTTTCAAAAAATGAAAATGTTACTCTTTATTAATATATAGAAAATGGTCTGATTGGTTTTATTTATTATAGACAGTGATCATTAATTGATTAAGTCAAAACTTATAATTAGAGTAAGTTTTAAAACATGTTATATAAACCCAATTTTTGTAACTTCTAGTTGATGAGACACTTGGCTTTAAAGTCAGACTTTATTTTTAATTTTGTGCACAATGATTTCTGTATGCAGGATCACAGAACTGATGGATTTTCTATAACAATAAAAATCTACATAGATAAAAAAAACACACCGTGCTATATTATCAACTTTATGAGATGGTACTAAATTACAAGGAACTCTTGGAGACAAGCGTGATGGATATTGTTGTTCAAAGATATTGTTTGCACCAAAATTGAGATCATAAAGTGATGACAATGCTGCTCTAGCTGCAGCTGCTTTTGCAGCTTTCTTACTAGACCCTGAAAAGAAATCACATATTAAATAAAAATATTTTTTCTTTTTAAGATAATTATAATTCAAATAAAACAGAAGGATTAATTATTGAAAAATACCATCATACATTTTACTGTGCACCAAGATTTAATAAATATGCTTGCATTGAAAGCTGTGATATCTTTTACAAATTAAATTAAGCTGCAAATACAGTATACTATCCTATTAGTAGACATTCATCAACTGAAATGAGCTGTCAAGGTGAAGTAACAGGAGAATCACACTGATAATGAATATACAAATTTATATAAAATTACCATCACACTGATATGAATACAATATTTATTTCTAATTATGTAAATCATCCAAACATAACTTTTTAATAAAGAATTAAATATAAATCTACCTTTTCTTTCAATTTACAAGGAATTTTTTTAATAGAACTATTCTCATATGCACAAGTTTTGTTGCCACAATACATTCTTTATAAATCAATTAATCAGAAGTAACAAGACTTTATCATCATATACAATTTTATAAAATTCTTGTACTGCTTATTTCAGAGAAAACACAAAATTCATTAAAAATGTTAATAAAAATAAAAGCCATGTATTAATTATCATATATTTTCTAATCAGATGTTTTTTTAATTAACAAGAACATTGTATGATGTATACTATAGGTTTTTAATATAAAATGGAAATATGATTTAATTACATTTTAAATTGTATTTAATTGAAAAAAAAGTACATCAATTTTGTAATTTTATAAATGTTAATAAGATTGTTTTTTGCTTTCTTGTATGAAGTAAAGGTAGTATTGTGATCATGAAAAATTTTAGTATAATTTTCACATAACTCAAAAATGATTAGCTTTAGGATGTTGAAATTTTTTATTTAATACTCTTGTAACATCCAGTTGTGCACCTCCCCATTTGATTGCAATCGACTAAACGTAAAGGGTCCAAAAAAAATTCGAATTTCAGACTTTTTCTTAATTACAATAATAAGTTTTTTAACAATATATCACAAGTGGTATTTATTTTCACAGATTCCAGAGTTAAAGTGAAAAAAAAATTTTAATTAATGAAATATTTGGATCTTACATGAGGAAGGCACATCGGTTCGAATCATACTTCATCTCCTTTTTTTAAAAAATTTAAATATATTGATTTATTAATAATTTATTTTTAAATCTGATTGTAAAAAATTTTTTATGATAAATAATTAAACAAAAAAAATAAAAATATCAGAAGTAATTAGTGAAATAAAATTTTATGTATTTTTCATTTCATTAAAAAAAAATGTGTATATGTATTTTAATTGGTGTACAAGGAAGTCATGTGATGTCCACATCAGATTTTTATTCTACATTTTATTAAATGAGTGACATGCATCAACATATTTGATACAGTTCTTAAATGTCTATTAGAAAAAATAAACCCGTTATTTTTTTCTATTAAATGAATGCAAAATATCAACATAAAATTTTACATTATTATTAATAATAAATTATTGATAAAAGAAAGAGAATTTACATTTTAATTCATTATTTTTGAATTATTTTTTCATTATATTAAACTTTAAATATTGTAATATGTAAAGCAGCTGAGGTATAAGAAGTATTACTCCGGATTGCTTTCTCTGAAACTAATGAGGTTTACTTATCTCCAGTTCCTAAGGCAATAAATGTCTTGCTTAGAAATTTTGGATGCACTGCAGGAGCTTAACTGCTGGGTGCAGGAAAAAAAGGCAGCCAAGTTACTCAGTAGGCAATCTATTTCATACGCCTTCAAATAACAACATCCACATTGCTCTAACAATCTATACCTTCACCTTGTTATTATCCTTGTATGTATTCATCTGATTGGTTATAAAAGTTACCCCATACAGTCTGTTATGACGAAAGAAATTCTAATTAGATTTCAATGTAAAATCTAACTGGCAATTTAAAAACGACAGGCATCAATATTTGGAAGCGATAGCAAATGACATATTTTTAAGTATATCTTTTAATAAAAAACTCTTAAAAAGAAATTAATAAAAAAATATACCTTAAAAGTTTTTATTTTTTTTATGGTAGTTTCTGAAAATGGCTCAGCTTCTTTAGAGGTGGGTTCAGTACTTTAATGAAAGATGAATACAAAATAAATTGCAAAGTTTTATTCTTATGTCGGTAAGTTTACAGAAGAATTACAAGTAGCTATTAAAACCACAACAATATAATCTTCATCAACAACAGGTTTTGGACATTATATGTTTATCTGCCATAAAATAAATTTTGAAATAAGATTTTCTTATTTCACTTTTATTAATTAAAACAGCTGTGCCACACTTTGGATTCAAAAATGTGTGCAATTCCTTAGAAACATGATTTAGAAGCTGGTATTAATCGGTTAAAAAAAAATAAATAAAAAAATACTCCACATTCAGGAACTTGAAAAAATTTCAAGCCATGAATTTCTTTTAATATTTACTGTAATTCAATTTTTAAAATAAAGCAGATTTGCATTAGTAGTAATAAAATTGTAAATTTTATTTAAAATTATGAATGATTCACAATGTCATAACTATTGCATATAATTCTCCAGAAAACCCAATTGCTGACGTAGAAAAAGGACACTTCCAAGAAAAAAAATTATTAAAAATGTAAACATTCACATAATTTTTTCTTAAAAGGTTGGTTTCTGTACCGATCATCTACACCTGATTCTGGATTAATTTTATTAATTTAACTCACGCTGAGAGACATAAGGTTTCAGTAAGGCTAGGTTGCATCCAACCACCACTCTCAACCCATTTCTTACCAATCTAACCTTATTGCCATCTGAAGTATAAAATAATATTACGAGCATTTTGGAAGGCTTGGAATGCTGATTTGTACACTATAACTGAATCACTGAAGAGGTCAGTAGGAGATTTAAATCAATTCTTAGAAAGTCTGTCATGAGATACTTGTTACAATGAAACAGCATCAAATAGATATTGTTTTTAAATAAATTAAAGAAAAAATTAGCAGTACATACATTTGGAAAAATTTAATTTTAAATCAATAAAAGTTTTCACAGGCATTTCTGATTGTAGGCAATTTAATACTAGATAGTTATGTTTGGATGTTCAAAAAGGAATACAATTCGGCAATTTATAAGCTGAAACCAAACTTAAAAAGTTCATTTACAACGCCAAATTTATAGTAAATATTTTAAATACAACAAAATTTACAGAAAGCAACACAAAGCTAATCAAACTAACACATCATAATGAATAATTTAAAAAACTACACAAGTACCTAAGTATCACACAAAGTACACAAAAGTTTATTAAGTATAATAAAGTAAAATATAATTAACAAACGTGTTTTTAATTCTCTCTATAAAAAAAAAATATATATCAAATAATCCAAACATTCACATTAATTGCAAACTAATATATAAACTAATGGACAGAGATTTTAACTACATCAGATTAAAAGAATATAAGCCTTGACTTATGAAGATGGATACTCATGAATCCAGATGTCTTATCTAGTTTAATTTTTATAGGCACTAGTTCTTATTAAGCCATTAGCAGTTATATACAGTATTATGAAATAAATCCAATTAGATTAAAATATCTACTAATATCAATGATATAAGATTTAAAAGAAATTGTTCTGGTGCTAAAAGTTATTCCTTATTTCACATC
>JAAAKQ030052363.1:0-16209 GCA_010016005.3 Zanna intricata | reverse complement strand
GAAAAATTGTACATATTTTGCCAATAAAAAATTTTCTGAGGTCAGTCCGGTTACTTATTATACAAACCCTGTATATTTGTGGAATAAAATTTAGTAATATTTTTCCATAAGTAGGTCAACATCAAAAGATTAGAAAATGAAGTAAGAAATTTTGAATAATATTTTAATTACTTATTTTGCTATTTATTTATTTTTAACAGGATTATCCATCAAGCTGGTGGAAAAAACAGCCTCAAGATACACCTCTTAGAACATGTAAAACTGTTCTGCATACTATGGTTAAATTACGAGGTCCAGAAATACTTGTACATGTTAGACAAGTTAAAGGTGTTGGACCTGATTCTGAAATTCAGACTTATTGTAATAAGCTTATTCGGGTAAGATTAATATCGTTTTACTTATTTATTTTCCAAAGTGTTTCTTATTACTTAACTTAGTTATTTGTAAGTAAAATAGGGTTACTTTTATATCTTATAGAGATAAGAACTTATCTGTACAGTTTGAAAACTGAAAGTAATTAAAATAAGAAAATACTAAAAATAGAATAAAAAACAATTGATATTCTGTAGCAAAATTTGCCTTGCCAAGGGCAACTGCCACATTTGCAGTTACTTGTTTGCATTTGCCACATTGTTTTTTTTTTTCCATTGGGAAAAATATGTTCAGAAATTATAATTTAAAATGTTGTTTTATTTGAAATACTTTAAATCCATGTATTCTGTGTTGTTTATTACAGACAATAAAGCCTGTTGACCATACAGGAGATGGTCCCCATGCTGAGAAAAAGGAAAATAATAAGCCTCGTCATATACCAAAATCAATTTCTGATCAACTTTCAGAAATATTTATGAAGATTGGTTCCAAAAATGAGACTAAAGAGGTAAAGTTTATTTTTCAAGTACAATTTTATGTTTATGTACACGTACATATACTTTCCACTTTATCCATGTTATGTTGTCTATTTTTAGTTTTTAATAGATTTATATTTCTAATAATAAAATTGTCGATGAGAAGGTAACTTTCACTTCCCAATATCTGTAATCCCTGTCTGATATTTTGGCTGCTTGTCGGTCTGACTGAAGCATATTCATCAATACCTGATAACCTTTCAAGAATGATGTTTCAAAGGTTTCTTTTTGAGCTACCAGTGACCTAATTGGAACAAACATTTTTAGTATTGTAGTGCCACAGACTTTTAGAGATACGGTAAAATGTGACGTTTAAGCAAGGAAGTTTTTTTAACATTAACAAGAAGAAACATTTCACTTTAATATTTACAGTTTTTCTAAAAACTATTTTTATTAATAAACCAAAAAAAATGACTTCAAAAAAATAAGAAGAAATTGTTACGTATTTTTATTGTGGAACCCCTTTTGACTATTATTTATGCATTTTTATAATAATGTGTTGCATTAAATCTGAAAATATCAAAACAGAAAGTTATGATTATGAGGAATTTATTTTAAAGCATTGATATCTCTTTTCTCCCTCAAAGTTCATTGTTAAAAATTCTGTCTGCTGGATTTTAATAAAAATAAATCTTACTTAGTTTTTATCTCTGTGTGTAATTATCTTAGCAGTTATCCAGAATCGGCTTTTTTTTTTAGTAGTAGTACTCAGAAAGTAGCATTTTATATTTAGTAGTCTGTAATTAGACTCCTTTTCAACTGTTAACGATTTTTACCAAATAGTGAGTATTTATAATTTTTTTAAATTCTTATTGTATTATAGATGATTCTTATTTATCATTAAAATAATTTTAATAGTTTTTGAATTAAAAATTTTTTTTTTTTAGGTGTTAAGCACCTTTTAAACTTATAAGGTGTACATTAACATTTCTTACCATTTGTAATACTGTATATATTTATAACATTATTTAATGGATAGAAATTAACAAATTTTATTTGGTTTTATAGAGAACAGTCAGTTTTGAATTCAGTTGAAAAGATTAAATTTTTTGGGCAGAAATAAATAAAATAAGAATTTTTTACATAAGTTTGGAAGTGATTTTTTTATTTTTTTTAATAGGTTGATTGCTACACCTGGAACTACAATACTTGCTTACATTGCTATAAAAATTTATTTTTTTCTCAATTTATAAAAATTTTCATTATATTTGAAATTCAGTGAAATTATAATAAAAAAAAAAAAAAGAAAAAAAAAGTAAGGTGCAATTAGTACCAAAAAAATATTAAATAAAATTCAGCGAATTATTACATAAATTGAGGTCTTATAATTAGAATACAGTGTTTTGTTTACAAGGATGAAATTACTGCAAGGAAAAAAGTATTTTAGCTGTTTGAAATAATGAAATTTAAGTATAGGTTCATATAATCTACACAGAACAAACTTCACATCTAATTACTATTCTTATATCCAATTATATTTTTTGTTGCACTTTCTTTTTTTAATTTTATCTATCACTTTACAATAAGATAATTCAAAAGTAACTTTGATATAGAAGAAATAAAATATTTCTGATGAAATTCACAATTTTTAAAAATATTTAAAAGATTCTGCTATGCACTATTAACTTTTTTTTTCTTTCTTTAACTTGTAATTGTTTCAATAATAATTATTTAATGATCAGTGATGTGAAGAAGAAAAAATCAGCCATTATATTTAACAGTAATATAAAATTTGTAATTTTTCAGAAATTGTTTAGTAGCTATATATTTTTTTTTTGTAACCTCCGGAACCACCATTAAGGTATATCTTCAGAGGATGATATGAATGAAATGTAGCCTGTGTGAAAAATGCCATGCCTGACCGGGATTCGAACCCAGGACCTCCGGATGAAAGACCGAGTCGCTACCACTCGGCCATGGAGGCCCGAACCCGGGACCTCCGGATGAAAGACCGAGTCGCTACCACTCGGCCACGGAGGCCGACCGAGTGGATAAAATCAGATGGGTGGATAAAGTTCCAAAGAAAAGGTTTTGCAGCAAATCGATAAAAAAGATGCATTTGGAAAAATATAGTAAAAAGAAGAGCAGATTTATAGGCCACATATTAAGCTTATAGGCCACATCAAGGTTAACTCACTATATGTCATGTTCATATCACAAAATATGCATAACGTAAAATAAACAAAAGGTTCCATGACAAATGTATACAAAATGTATTTCTTAAAAAAAGAAGTTGCTTATCCCAACTAATTTGCACATCACTGTAGTTATTTGATTGCTGTTGCTTATTATTGTTATCAACATTGTCATTAATATTGATTTATCTTCTTGTAATTTTGTTTATAAACCAATAAACTGTAATTATATAAACATTCTAAATTGTCAATCTCTCAATATCCTGATTGAGCCATGAACATGAGACAATATTTGAGACAGAATAAAATGTATAATACAAATACATCAGCGTGAAGATAACATTTATTTTAAAATATGATCACTGGACAGTGATGAAATTAACATTTCTATAACTTAAAATGAATTTTGTATTGAGAAAAAACGACAATTATGGCCAGGTTTCAAACGCAAGGAGTTTCAATTCCCCTGAAGCAGAAAATATTAATTGTATTTTACATTCAATTTTGCTCAAATGAAAAATCATCTTGATCAATATAGAAATTAGAAACTCATTCCCCCTTTTCCTTAAATATGAAAAAAAATAATAATAACCTTAACAAAATGATTGTGCTATTTTCAGATTTAAAAAAAAATATGTTTAAAATGTTTTAATTTAATTGAAAGTAGTAAAAACTTTTAGAAGATTTGCGGTGTTTTCTTACATACATTGCATAGTTGGATTTAGATGTTCCATTATAGAGACTACTTCATGTGAATTAACTTACCTGTTTATTGTAACTGTAGCAATAACATTTTTACTAACAAATTTTTTTTTTTACTGGCAGAATTTGTGTGTAAATCATAAAATTCTAAATTAGTTATTAATGCATGCAGTACTGATTATTCTTAAAAAATTCATTAATTTTTACAGGGCTTAAGGCTATTATATGAATTTAAACAATTACATCCTGAAGCTGATGTTGAACCATTTTTAGAAAAATCTACTAAGTTTTTTCAAGATTATATTCAACGTGGTTTGCAAGCAATTGAAATGGAAAGACGTGCCAATCCAGATAAAAAAGTTCAAAGTATTCCTAGTGAGTATCAAACTACTTCATGTAGTAGTTTCTTTTAGATTTCTCTCATGACTGATATCAATGGAAGAAATTAATTTTTACATTAATTAATTTAATGACACTCAAATTGATTAATTAAAAATTATGAAGATTTTTTTTATTTAAATTTTTTTTCCTATGCTACAGTTATTCTTAATCTTTATTTGTAAAGTTATACTTACTAATATCCTCTTTTTAAATTATAAATTAGGAAAAATTATTTGTTTTATGGTATTTGAAAGATAGTTGCTTCTCTTTTCTAATCTATGCGGAACAACTCCCTGAAGAATGTTTCATAATCTACGAAAGTATTAATCTTTCAGTTACTTTAAATTTGTTCAATCTGTTAATAAAAGTATCTTTTCACAGAAAGTATTTGAAGATAATAACAGATTTTTTATTTTAAATTTTACTTTTTCAGTTATACAATTGTTATAATACGTATATATAAGTGTGTATAGCCTTGCGAGCCAAATTGTTTGTGAACAGTTCGCAATGAACTGTTAACAGTTTAGTTTTATTCCAGGAACAGTTTGTCAAATTTCTTAACCAGATGAATCCATATGTGTAATTGAAATTGATGGACCTAATTTAGAATTGTCCAGGTGTGGTGTGTAACTGCGGTTTATCAAAATTGTGAAGTTTTCACTCTGCTTTATCAGTTCAATTGCTTTCAAGCTTCATGAGTTATATTCATTATAATGCATTGAATCATGGATGGACACCAACGAATTCTTTTATACGATTTAGAAATTGTACATAAAGTGCCTTCTGATTTATCTACTTTGTTTGACGAGGTATATTCTTGATTCATCACAACTGTAATTACATTACAGTTTCTGCTGGATTTTACATAGCCAGAATCCCAAGCAGTCAACCAACTGATACAGTCTCCAAGGAATTTTCACTTAACTGAGCTCCACAAACTGTTTATGATCAATGTCTAATTTATGAAATGACTGAGGAGGATGGTACGGGACAGCAAGTAATGGGTCAATGTTAACAATAAATGATTGGGTTTATTACCAGGTTAACCCTTGGATTTCCTATCTTGTCTGGTGATTCTTTAAAATTCTAGGTAACTACTATATAAATGTATGACTAAGAGTAGCTTTCAAAAAAATTCCAGAATCCATACCTTGTTTTTGAGATGGTGTTCTTGACAAGTAATTTATTGTTTTTATTAGATGCATTTTATGGCATCACAGTATACCGGCATTAGATTATTTTGTATCTGGTAACTGTATGCTTGTTTATAATATATTATAAAAAGTTCATCATTGAACAGCATATCAAAAGTTGTGTTTTGTTTTAAATCATCATTGAAGACAATTTAAAAAAATATACGATCAAACGTTGAGATAGAAACATAGGTTTTTTGAATTGTGTAAACATTTCCTTGAGGTCATGCTAGTTTTGGTGTTTTACAGAAAATATTGAACTTGTTATAAATGATAAAAGGAAATCTATATAGGAAGAGTAACATCAGAAATTGTAATATCTGTAGGAAATTCTGAAGATGAGTTTCAATAATCCTGGCTGGTAAAACAGGTGGAAGAAGATTAGGCACGGTAGACAAATCAAGCTGCTTTATTTGGAAGAATGCAGCTGCCATGCATGACAAGTGATCCAGTTTGTGGGTCAGTAATTTGATAAGTCATGGCTGCATTTATTTAAATTCATGATGTAATTAAGAAAAACTAAACAAAAACAACTGATACTGACTCAAGACGTTCAAGAATCAATGTCAGGATGGCAATAGACTATTAAAGGATATAACATTTAAACCAAGTTGAAAGTACAGTAAGAAAGTTTAGTATAATGCTTCTCTCATCCTTTTCCTGCAGTGTGTCAAGAGAATCACATTGCAACAAACTAACCTGTTTTTTTTTTTTTCTGTTTAGTCTCCAGAACCATTCTAAGGTTTTACTTCAGAGAATGAATGAGGATGATAAAGTTAAATGAAGTATAGTCTCACATCGACCATTTCTGAGATGTGTGTTTAATTGAAATCCAACCACCAAAGAACACCGGTATCCTTGATCTAGTATTCAAATCCGTATATAAGTAAGTGTCTTTACTAGGATTTGAACCTTAAGAATTCTGAATTTCACAATCAGCTGATTTGTGATGAAAGTTCACCACTAGACCAACCCAGTGGGTTAACTGACTAACCTGTCACAACTGTTTGAATTAATCGGTTTAAAAACAACAAAGATCAGTTAATTGTGTGGCAGTGTTCATTCTCTCATGCGAGGGAACCATCTCTTAATTGTTTGTAGAAAACATTTTGAATTTTTCTCTCATGGCAGCCATGTGTACATGAAGATTACTTCACAATAATCTCGATAATGATTTAAAAATGCTTCTTGTTAGTCTACACATTGTTCCAGCATTGTCATCATGCAGATCCATTTTGATCAAAAAGTACCTTAAGCAACATAAAGTAATATATCTAGAACATTCATCATACTGTCCCAAGTCAGTACCAACAGATATTATTAGTCTTCTTGCTTGTAGTCAATTTTTAAAAGGAAAGCAGTTCAAGGCTACCAATAACATCAACATTATGTAACAAAACAGCTGAATGAGTTCTGAGTGGTTTCTATAATAGTTATAAAAGCTTTATGAACATTGGCAAATGTATGTAGCAACAATAGGAAAAAACGATGTTGAAGGATTTATAAATAAAAAATTTTTGTTGTACAATTTTTTCCAAAAATGATGCATTTTGAGAACTTTTTAAAAGCTACATTCAATGTAATATCTTCAAAATTGTCATATATGATATAAAATCAAAACTACAAAGTGGTATTAATACAGTTAAATAATTCATGTATATATTATTAGAAATTGAAAATACTTTAAGAAAGTTTTGATAGCTACCCTAGATTTAACAGTTCTAAACTTAATTTGATATTTTTTTTTTTTTAGTATACATTTTGGTATAAGTTGAAATGGCTTAATTTCATTAAGCTTACTTCCATTCATTTAAATTAAGATTTTCGGACTTTTAGATACTTCCTTTTAAATTTAAAGAAGCATTTTTAGTTTATTTAACAATTATTTATTTATTGTTAGATATGATTCCTGTTGTGACTGAAAAAGGTGAAGGGGAAACAAATAATAAATTAGAGCGTGAAGAAGATGATTCTGAAATGCAACAATTTATGAAACGACTAAGAATATTACAAGCTAAAGCTGGGTGGAGTTCAGCTGCCTCGACTAATACTACATCCACAACTGCAACTACGGTATCTTCATTACAATCCCAAAACAGTAATGATATTGATACACTACCTACTGTTCGTAACACGGTTCGTAAAATTACATAATCATTTTAATATATTAGTTTACTTTTCTTTTTTTTTTAATTTTAATATGTTGCCTGTAAATATTTCATTTTATATTCTTATCCAGTATCTGGTTTCAGATATTGGATTATAGACTACCACCTTGTTTTATTTCTTCACAACTCTGTAAACTTGTACGGATTCTATTCATATTCTTAATCTTATTCTTAATAATCTTACTTTCTAAATTTCCATGGATCTTCCTCCGGTCTTTTTTCATTTATCTTGTTATTCAATATTCTTTCTTTATGCTATGTTTTATTCCCTCGTTTTTTTTAAATGTCAAAAACATTTAAATTTTATTCTCCATAACCTGTCTAACATGCTCTTCTTAATTGTGAAAGCCCTTTACATCTACATTCATTCAATCCCTCTTTGTCTTGCCAATAATAAATACTTAAAAATAATTTCATCTCTACAGCTTGCAAGTTTTTCTTTCCTCTTGTACTAAGTGTTTTTACCGCACGTTAAAATGTTAATTTTGTGTGACGTTTGGCATTTCCTTGAAACTGATTAAATCCATCAGTCCCCTTACATTATGACAAGATTACTATGTTTTCATCCTCCTTCTCTACCAATTTCCTTTCCTCCCATCAGCTAACTTTGTGTTAAGGTTTCTCTCTTTTCGTTCTATTTCTTTTCTGGTTACTATTAATATTGCTTTCTTTACTTACTTTCTTACTATGTTGCAATCAGCTTCATTTCAAATATCAAGCATTTTTTAAACACTTTTATTTACACCTCTTATGATATTGTCATCAATAATCTTTTCTTTTCATTATCTTTCCCTTTGTGCTACATCCACACTATTATAAACAAAAGCAGTGCTTTCATTTGCTTCTAGCCAGTCATAACGATTTATAATCGCTCAGAAAATTCTATGTATGTTTTCATACATATTTGATACATTATCTTTGCGATTCATATTACACAATTCTTTGTAAAACTTTCTGTAGTAGAATAGGATATTAACTTACTTTACTTTGTATATAAAGAGATAGACCATGATATGTATATTTATATTAAATTAGAAAATTATATTTTCATTGTACTTTTTTCAGAGTATGGAATCAAATTCATGGAAAAGCCCAGAACGTTCTATTGATGTAGAAAATGTTGAATCGATTCGTCAGCGTCTTGAAAAACTTAAAAAAGAAAGAGGCGTCAACCTATAGCTTTATATATAATTGAACGTTATAGTTGTATTTCATTACATATAATTTTATATTTTTTGTAGTCGTTATCGTTATTATTTTTAAACCCACATTAATTTAATATAGTATAGTGTCAATAAAATACTGAGGAAAATAAATGAAAAAAAAAATTGTAACATAGTTATAATTTTATTTGTAAATAGATGATAAATTACTATTAATCTTCCTTCCCTCTATTGGTGGATTGTAATAACATAGTTTATTTTCATTAACTGTTCATTCCCTCCCTGTTTGTACCGGTATTTTTAGAATTTAACTTATTTTTATTCTATTCAGTGATAACATTAAATTGAAAAAAATAATAATAAATAAAAGAATAAGGCTGTATAGAATTAATTATTAGTAAAATAGTCTGTTTATAACAATATATATATTATGTATGTGTATACGGTAGAATCCAGCTTATTCGGTTCCATTTAGTAACTGAAACTACATGATTGTGTTGTAAATGTAAAAAGTTTGTAAATTAAAATTATCTGCATTGTTAATTTATTTAGCAAAAATCAATAGTTAGGCAGTTCATATTAAGGTAAATGAAAAATCTTTGCTTGTATGTATTACATTTTTCTTAAATATTTTCATAACATTCCCCATACAACAAACTACTTCTGTTGAGAAAATTTTAACTTATTTTGATCAGTTAGAATTTATATTTTCGAAAGTTTTTGCTGTTGCTTTTATGGTGTTGTTAACTTATCCAATTTTCAATATATTATTTAACTTTTCATTGGATTTATTCTCTAAAATTTCATTTATTTTGAAAAATATTATTGCAATTCAATGCGATTCTACTTAGTATACATATTGTTATTGAATCTTATTAAATATAACTTTAATTTTACATTGTGGTTTACTCTAATTATAAATATATAGATATATCACATCCATATACATAATTTTATTTTGTCGAAACATAATAATAAATTAACATTCTCTAAAATAAAACATTATTGTAATAATTTGTTATTAATAATATTGCAATACTATATTTTTTTTTATTTTTAATTAAAATGTATTATAATTATCGTAGTAATTAATAATGATTATTAACTTAAAAAAGAAATTTATTATTACAAAATAACAGTATTTGACATAATATTAACTAAAGAATGAATATTGCATAACAATATTTTGAGTGAATTATTTAGGTTTTTTTTTTTTTTTTTTAATTCTTAATTATTTGACTTAATTTTTTTCTAATTAACTTGACTTAATTATACGTGCAACTTACTTATTTAATTAAAATTAAGTGATGTATATTATAAAATATACACTGGTTCCTAGGTAATTTACGTGTGCAATTTCTTTAATATGAATTTTTTACTCTTTTGGTATGTATTTATATAATTGGTGATTATAAGATTACATGACATGACAGCATTTGAGTTTTGTACTTTTCAAGGTTCAATTAACAGCACTGTCTCAGAACAGTCATGAGATTGTAGATTCATAACTACATCTTATAACTTCTTATAGCTGCATCTTCTTTATTTGGCCTTTTCTATTTTCATAATTTGTGTAATTACTTAAAAAGTTTTATTATTTTTCATTCTTTATATATTCGCAATTTCCATTTTATGAAATAAAGTTGTTTTTTCTGGTAGTAGATTTTTTGCAATTTTTTTGTTTTACCTCCCTTAAGAATTTTTTTTTATGATCCAAGTTTCAGATGAATGATTTACTATTACTTGATAATTGAATTTATGATATCTAAACTTTTGAAAGTGTTAAAATTCATTATCTACTTAAAAGTATTTAAAATTCTTTCTAAAACCCTCAAGGATGTATCAAGATTTGTTCCATCTTGTTCCCATTTTATGTTTAATAGTTTTTATCTTACAAATACTGACTTTTATACATTTCATTCTTTGTTAATCATTTCGCTTATAATTACTGTATGATTTGTCTGCTTTGGGATGATGAATATGATCCAAAAATAAATATATAATAGGTTCATCTAATTTCTGTTTTGTTTGTTCATGTTCTTTTCATGTAATTTTATAAACCAAAATATTTATTGAAACAGGTTCATTTTTATATATTGTGACCAGAAATAATTGTGATTTGTTTTAATTAAAAAAATAATTGTAATTTTATGATCATTTGAATCTTGTAAATTAAATTTTGTATTTATCATACAATCAGTTTGCTGATAGATTTTTTTCCCTCATTTTTTAAGTGTAATGTTGACTAAGTTTAATAATAAATACATGCATAGTGTAGTAAATTTATTTCCTGTACCTTCATTGAGTCGATCTGTCATTTCTCTTGGACACTACTGCTTTTTTTCTTATTCATTTACTTTTTGTACATATATAATTTTTATCAATGTTTGATTTTGACTTTTAGTAATAAAGTGTAATTTTTTTTTTTTTTTTTTTTAATTTGTTCCATTGTAAATCTTTAATGTTATTACAGAGCATAATTATTCATCATGTTTTATATAAACAAAATGTCAATTAAACAAAAATACTGATTGAAGGTTATTGTGTTGAGTATAGCATTCAGTATTCTCTTTTTACGTATTTTTTCTGGTTACTTTGATATAACTTTTGAAATCGGCTATTTTATGTGCAGTTTTTTAATCACAAAAGTTCTATGAAATTAAATAGTACTATATATTCATTTAGTCTCGATATTATTATTTCTTTTTTTTTTTTTTTTTGTGACATAATAAATGTAAATTGTAGACAAAATGTAGAGAGTCCATATTAGTTTAAACAAAGTAATTTTGATTATTCAAATTCAGATATTTGACAAACTGTGATATTTGTTAAGTTATAATTATTCTTAACTGTTATGCTGAATTAATTTTAATTATTTTAGTTTTGATCAGTCTTGTCTTATTCTGTTTAAAGATTTCACCCTTAAAATGTATAAATTATCAGATTAATTCTGTTTTAAGTTTATTTCTTTAAAATTTAAAATTATTATTACTGTTGTAATCCTTGATTACATCAATAGTATTTATTATATTTTTATAATGTGTTATGGTAATTTATCAAGAACAGATTCTGCGTATTTATCTATATATATATATTTTTTTTTTTTTTCATTACCGTTTTTAAATAACTATGATTATTTGAAAAAAATTATCAGATTTTTGACTCGCTATTGTCTAAATTTGATGATGTGTGAATAAACGATGTGTTCTTAAAGACTAATATGGGATATCACAGTATTTTTTAAAGCAAAGTTATATTTTTAACTAATGCAATATTTTTGTTTATTTTTAAATATGACTGAAATGTGTGCATTGATGATTATTTTCTTATCTTCTCTTTTTTCTGTTTAATAATTGATCACTTTTGTTGCTTGATTTTATTTGCATATTTTTTCATAAGTTTTATATTTATAATTATTATTGCTAATTTTGCTTGTGTAATTTATTTAATAGTTTAGGTAGTTATTTTTGTTAACATTTTTCTTTTTTATATTGATGCATATAAACGATAATTTTTTGTTAATAATTTTCTCTTATTTTTGTTTTACCTTTTTTTTTTAATTATTTGTTTTAAATAGCATTAATTCTTGTGATCACTAACTACATAAAAATCAATATAATAAAAGCTTGTTTTTTTATCTTAGAAATGATTTTATGAAAAAATTGACTGTATACTATATTAAATATTGTATTTCGACGTTATTCTAGAGTATATAAATTTATTTTAAGAAAATTTATAGAAATAATATTAAAAAATATCCATTTTTGAATTTTTAGCGGTTGTAAAATTTCAGAATCCCATAAAAAAATAAGATAAAAAATATTTTTTACATTACCTACTTGTTTACAGCTATGTAGTTCACGTAGTTACTAAATTTATATCTAGTATACATAGTTTCAATTATTTCAGTGAAATGGAAAATGGTTGTAGATTATTTTTAGCATCTTGCCTAGGGCAATCTATAATCGAATATCTTAATATGCTTAGTTTGTTGGGTTTAACAACTGTCAGAACTAGCAGAATTATACACAGAAAAGGTTGAAAACAAGAATTGTAGGAAAGGATGTTATAAAAATTTTCAATTTTATTTCAAAAAATAAAAATAAAATTGAGCTTTCAAACTTTTTCTATTTTAGATATGTCCAGTAAAAAAAAAAATGCTGTAGAATTTTTAATTGGAAATGAAGAAAAAAACATTATTAATTAGGAATTGTTAAATTTTAAAACAATGTAACAATTTTGTTACATTATTTTCATTAAAGAGTGAGATTAGATTTTTTTATTCTGTTTTACATGAGCTTAGCCGCTGCTTAGATGAATGCTGGCTCCCTCTAATTATATATTAATGCTATAATTGTGTAATACATTTTGAAGTAAAATCAATGAATTAATTTTTTGAAATCGAGTTAAATAATGAACATCAGTTAATGTTATTTGAAAGATATTTAGTACCCATATGACGGCTTAATGCTGCCATCCAATGTTTTTAAACTTGTCTTTACAGTATAATAAAATAAGGAAAAATAAATTCTAAAATTATCTTATCTGTAAGATGATTGTTAAAACTCATAAATCTGAATGATGTCCCATTCATTCAAACGGACGATTCCTAATATTCTAATGTAGAAAAAGTTATAATTGTCAAACTATAGATTAGTTTATCTATGGATAAAAACTATTGTCAAACTATAGATTAGGTTTTTGGCTGTTCAGCAAAATGTGACTTATATGAGATTTTTTTGTTTTTTAAGTATCGTTAAAAGTTCAGTAATGGTGAAATAATATTACAAAAGCGTCTGCATATATTTAATTTGCCGCAAAAAATCACAATCATGATTCATACACATGCACCTACATTAGAAATAATTAGTAGTTTACTTTGTCATATTTACTTAAACTGTTTATTATTAAACTATAAACTGGATGCAATCATAAAAACAGTGAGATATCTGCTGCTGTCAGCTTTGTCTGAACATTGTACTCACTTGTTTGGAATTGTAATTAATTATTTGTCTTTTACTTTTTTTCCTGGAAATAAAAAATTCAACAGTAATAAAAAAAAAAATATTATAATAGTTATTCAGATTTCGTGTATTTTACTAGAGCAGGACAAATAGAGTAGGCTAAATATAGGATAAATTTTTACTAGAGTAGGCCTGGACAAATTTCCCTTGATGCTTTGTTTTTTTTGTTTATCAGGCAGATCATTATTTATTTAGTGACAGTTATAGATTTTTGTGTTTTATTTATGGACAGAGTTGGTATTGGTGTTGCGTTCCTTTAGGCCAATGAGAAATAATTGGGCTGATTGTAGGAGATTAGGCGCATATGAGCTTCATACTCCTGGCATGCTTCCCTTTCAGCCTAACAAGAATACACGTTTCACAGGCTCTAATGTTTGCAGGAAACAATTCGCTTTCCTTTCATAAGGCTGGGTTCATAGCATTAAAGTTTATATAAACTTTTTTTAAATGGATATTGGTAACCTGTTAACTGGATGAAGATTTTTATACACCTGCATATTAAACAGCATGCAAAATATCAAGATAAAAAAACAAACATTGTTTATGTAAAAGGAAAATCTTTGTTACAATTTGAAAAGGTTTTGGGTTCGTTCAAGTTCCACTCAAGTATGGCATTCTTTCACAGACTTCAAAAAAGTAATTTTGTTATCACAGATCGCCAGCTGTTATAACAGTGCCACTCAGAGTAGCTAAATATAGAGGAAATATAATTGGTGTTGGGTTTCTTCTTTCAGGTTGATTATAGACATTCAAAACATCTGTTGATTCATTGCTTCAAGGGAGATATTAAATTGTTCCGATAACAAAAAATAAATCGATCGAAAAAACTTTTTTAATAGGCAACTTAAAGAGAAGCATATTATAAGATACTTAGTGGCTTCTGATGGCACAAAGAATGAGGCCATAAAAGCTGTATTCGGCTGCTGTGAAAATATTCCATTTTAAAAGATTGATGCTTTATTCTCGACTTTCGTTCATGTACCCGCCCAATGTTTTTCAGCCAAAATGATTCCAAACAATTATGCTATGCATGTACTCTTCATCAATGATATGCATATGGGTCAGTTTGCTGTAAAATTTATCTTTAGACAGTAGTATCGTTTCATCAAGCTTGCCCCACAAATGATGTAATCATAGAGAGTATATGTGTGTGTGTTTTATACTGCAACATTAACAATCCTGCGTAATTTGCGTTTTGGCAGTTACATTAACCTTGAAGCAAAAGAGCAAAATAATCTGCTTATGGTGGGTAGTAAATAATGAAACTGCTTCTCATGGTAATGTGATGTCGCCGCAATAAAAGAACAAAACTTATCCCTTTATGGTAGATGGGTGATAAATTGCAACGAAAAAAAAAAACTGTTATTTCTGTGAAATGCAGTAGTTTGGGAAAAGAACAAAATGCTATGCTATATGGTGGTCAGAAATCGACAGTACTTTTATTTATCTTTTTTATTAAGTGTTTTCTTATTAATAATCAGGGGAACTAACTTTTACTTCATTTTGGGACAAGTAACAAGGAGACCTAGTTCATTAAATTGTTTCCAAATATATATCATTAGGTATTTACATATTAAATTATGTAAAAAAAAAAGAAAAGATATCAGTTTACATAGTGTTTGGTCTGTATTAACATCTCGGTTTACTTATCTGTAATATATTTAAAATATTACATTTATCTACCACAATATTTTTGTTAATGTAATGTACTATACATAAAAGTTATGCTAATGAAATTATTATGGAGTTAGGTAAGAATGAGGTTATTAGGAAATTCTGTATGTTGATGGAATAGAATATGCTTATGTTTAAGAGTTGTAAGAAAAGAAGTTTTGATAACAAAACTTTTTGTGATATTACTGTACTTTGATTTCCCATTTTTCTGCTATTAGCATTTGAAAAATGCCATACCTAACCAGGATCTCTGGATGAAACACCAAGAACCACTCGTGCCACAGAAGCTGGTATGAGTAATATTATATGAAATATAATATTACTCAGTAAGTTGACAGTGGTCAAAATGTTAATGAATTATTTGAATATTCAATAAACTTATCGATTATATAGGCTAAAAATGATAATACAAATAGTTGTTTATGGTCATATACAGGTACAGACTTTACAATAGCATTGTGACGTATGGAATAATTACATGAGAAATAAGGAAATCAAATAAATAATAAATTTTATTATTATACATGTTAAGGTGGACAAAAATGATTTCGGAACGGATTTAAAACTTTTCTCCAAATATAACAACTATTAAGTTTTAACTTAATTAAAAACTTAAGTTTTAACTTATTAAGTTTTTAACTTTTAGTTTTAACTATTAAGTTTTAACTTTTATTAAATTTGTTAATGCCTCCAAGTGGTTCGTCAGGATAGCCTACTAGAATATTGGAGTAATCTAGTAAGTGAACTAAATCAAAATCAAACTTGCATTTTTCTTTTTATCATCTTTTCATTTCTTATTATCGCCTCTCTAGATAACATCTAGAGTTGTAACTCGGGAGAAATCCCACCAAGGTTGACTAC
>JAAAKQ030052341.1:2219-16209 GCA_010016005.3 Zanna intricata | reverse complement strand
CTTTCAAAGTAGTAAACTACAATTTGGATCCCCCTGTAATAATCCTTGCATTAATCTTATTTGGTACATTTTCAAAAAGAAAGATTTATTTCATAACCAATAAATATCTCTGTTCAATGCCCATCTTACAAAATGCTCTGTATTTTTTTTCCTTTTTTTTTGGGGGGTCGGGGTTTTAAGAAACTAATTTTCATAACCAGGAGGAGTAACTGTGGTCCAGCGGCCAATTTTTCACAAATTACAGATGGACCCAGTCTGATATAATCAAATTTATTTTGTATTCTATAAACGATTAGTCTAGATGGTGGGGTTTACAAAATCGTTCACATCATTTCTCCCGAAATTCTTCGGAATACTTTATCTTCCAGAACTCTTTAAAAATCCACTTTCATTAGTTAAGTGACCAACAAAACTGACACAGTTTAAACACTAAACTTATTGTAACAAACCACACAATAAAGTAGATGTTGAAAATACTATTTGAAATAAGGACAGCAGATTATATCAGATGACAAAGCGAAGTAAAATAAAGAATATATAAACGTAAGGATTTATAACTGTATACGTAATTTTGCGAGCATTATTACTCGGACCCACGATATTTGTCTGTTTTTTTATGATTTTAAAGAAAAGGCCTTTTATTAGTATTATTTCCATTTCCAGGAGTTCTGTTTTTTCGAAATAAAACTCTTGGAGCGTTTCAGTAATGTACTTTAATAGTGCGGCTGCTTTATAACTTATATTTTATATGCTTTATTAATTTTTTTTAACATTTCATGATTTTTCCTATATATTTACTTTAGAATTTCTGCGTGATAACATAAACACGGTTTTGAAAAGTTTTCTTAATATTTTTATTTAAATAGATATATGATGATGGTTACTAATAATTTGAGTGAAAGAGATCTTATTTACATATCATCCTCATTCATGCTCTGAAGTAGTACGTTACGGTGGTTCTGGAGGTAAACAGAAAAAGAAGTAAAAAGTGAAGTAGAGCAGTAGGATGTAGGGAGACTGATAGCATTTATTATTCTGTGAGGTTGTAGTTGGCTAGAGTTGTTAAGTATTACTTACTACATACATAGTACTCATGTTTTGCTTGTGGGGCAAACCAGTCCAGTTTGTTCAAATTTTTTTTTTTAATGAACATAGAATGTGTAGATGTCTAGGATGATACATGGATCATAGGATGATAGATGTCTAGGATGAAACTTCGTCGTAATTCTTATTTTCCTTTTGTTTTTCTATTTATTTATATTTTACTGTTTTTTTTTACAATTTAAGTTTTTTTTTTATTAATTAAACTTATTTTGATAAACTACAGAATTTAAATAAATGGATAAACTATAAACATGTCTCTGCTTTTGTTTCATATATATATATAGTACGGGAAATATTATATTTATTTACGGTGCATTGTTTGAGCTTCTTATTCAAATTGAAATTTTACTGACAAACTATTCGATGTTGATATTGTTTCTGAATTTATATGACACATTGATTAATGACACTAAAGTTTTGTTGACTCGATCTATGACGTTTTTGCTCGTATGTATATTATATGTATTATACAACTAAACAAGAATGTTTTCTGAAAGTTTTTAATGTTAGATATTGCATGGCGTTAGCAATCCTGAACAGTATTGTAAGGAATTTAATAATAAAAACTTTTCCCTCTTGCGCTTGTGTATATGTTAAACATTTTTCATACTGTTAAATGCATGGAAATTTTATTTTAACAAAAATTCCTTTGAGTAAACTTAAAATATAAACGCTTATGATAAAAAGCTATTATTCAGTTAGGGATAAAAAATAATTATATTTTCCTTAAATAATAATTGCATTTAAATGTTATTCTAAGATGCTACACGTCAAAAACCAATCAAAATTAAGTTTTTCTATAAAAAAAAAAATTAAACGAAAGATTTGTAATGCTAATCATAATTAATTACATTACTTATCAAACTAGTCGAGGATTTTTAATTTTATAACAAGAACTTTGAAGGGGATTTGTAGAATATGATATCGAGAATAAAAAATCTCGTTTTTTATTTAGTTCATATTTTTAAATACTATATATATTCCTATCACTCTGTTTTTAATATTTAAATAAACAGCTTTTTATCGTACTTTTTTCTGTCTGAATGCAAGTACAAAAATAAACTCAAAAGGGAGAAGATACAAAATAACTGTACAACTCTCTCTTTCACTCCCTCTTCCTTTTTATGTCGTATATGACTTTAAGTTATTTAATATTTATGATTAAAATTTATAATTAATTTCTTATTTAGAGACGTTATTTTATTTTATTTTCTATTCCTATAACAGTCAAGTGTCTAAATTTACTTTTAATTTTAAATCGGTGAAGGTAGATACTAGAAGCTTATTTTCGCTAAAACCTAAACTTTAAACTTATTAAAAAACGGAATCATATCTATTTCACTCGTGATCTGAATTAAATTATTTCATTCATAAAAACTCTACTACAGCTACGATGTTAAATGAATAGTTGTTATAGTGAGATTTACGAGAAAAATGGTTTATATTAAAAAAATCCTCATTACTAATCTTACTAATTTTCTCTTAGTTTCAACTTAAAAAACACTTAACACGGTAGTTTAAATTAATGAAAAATTCTGTTATTTGTGCCTTTATAATTGTTATAACGCAACAGTGTACTGCTTATCCAAGCAAGGCAGTAGTAGCACTTGTTCCATTTACATTTTTCTAGAAAGATAGCCAAATAACATGTGATACACGTTATTAGGCTTTTACTGCATGTTTTCTATTACGTTTTGTCTTAATTGTTGCTATGCTTCGCATACTATCAAAATTATAACAATAAATAAATAATTTAATTTGCATATAAGGATTGATTTTTATAATCAATTTTGATTTACTAAGTTGATAATTAATTAATAATAACTTGCTTATTTCATTATACATGGCAATATATTTTATCTTTTAAAAAAGATGTAACTCATAGTAACATATTTTGTTACTAATCTTATTCTTGTATCATTTTTCCTATATCCACCTCAGTACAAAAAGGGAAAATATTCCTTTAGAATTATCAAATTGAAAATTTATGTTATCAACAGATCGTTTAGGAATGTTTAGCAAACACATTTTGAAACTAAGTTTCAGTTAAAACAAAAAATTTATATTCTTTTTTTCTTTTATGAATAAGCGCGACTCAGATAGTTATTCAGTTTGATGTTTCATTTTAGAGACTTAAATAGGGAAAATTTTCTTTAAAAAACTAAGTTAAAAAATAAAATTATTTTATAACATAATCAAGCTTATTTGTTATTGTTGTCTAAAGATAATTTTTTTGACATAAGACATATCTTCCATCATTTTGTATGTTGTAAATTTAATTGTTACGTAAAAATTGTTTTTTTTTTCTTATATAGTTAAATTTTAATTTTGCCTAAATTAAAGAAAATTTTTTACATAACTGTTTTATATTATCTAGGAAGTAAAGTCTTAAGTTTTCTTGTAAAAAAATGGTAATTCGTTAATTTATTTTCTTTGTGTATATTATATAGATAAAGAAAATTTATGTAAACACATTACAAAAAAACAAAAGAGACTAAGGCATTGATATTTTTAAGATAGTTTAGAATAGTACGCAACAGAGAAAAAATTTGAGAAAAATATTCGTTGGAAAATAATGTTTTGATGTTTAGCAGAGAATGTAAAATTACATCTGAAATATTTCTTTGAATTTTCTTTGCTTTGGATTAGATTAGTGTATCTCAGTGTCATTTTATGTTGTTTAATCTTAAAATTAATCAATTAAACTTTATACCTCTTTCTCTTTATCAGTTTAGCCTCCGGAACTACCGTAAGGTATTACGTCAGAAGACGAATGATGATGATGTGTATGAATGCGAATGAAGTGTAGTCTTGTACAATCTCAGGTAGACCACTCCTGAGAAGTGTAGCGAGTATACATACACTTGTAACGGATTACAATATAATCTGTTAAAAATAATTGAGCTATACTCAATTATTACATTATGCAATAAATAATACATAAAAACAAGTACATTTCATTAAAATTATATTCACTTCAAAATCTAAAATAAGATTTAACTTAAAAAAAACTAATACTTTTATTATTCCATAACGTATCCAATTCACAACTATATTAAATTTTATTATTTTATTGAGATAGATTTGTATATATATATATATTTGTATTTATTAAAATTCTAACGTTGGTTATTACGTAAAGAATTAACGCAACAAAAAAATTCCTATTTATAAAATTACTAAGGAGCTTATATAAGCTCCGCTAATTATTGTTTATTATATTTATTTGCTGTATTTTTAGTAATTTCATCAGTTGTATCAAAAGAAATTTTGCTTAATAATGCCGAAAGATTTAAGTTAATTAACAATTTTTTGAATGTCATTAAATTAAACAATTAAACTTTCGATTTTATTATATTCTTTATCAAAAATAAATTATTTTTCATATTAAAAAGAAAAGAACAATTATTATTTTCAGTTCAGAAATAAAAACAGAACCATTTCTAAGCTTATTATCTAAGATAATTATCATATCTTATGATTTGAACCTAAAGCAATTATTTCACAATATCACTGAGGGTCGAACAAAATATTACTGTATAGAGAATGGTGTATAATAACAATATTTTATTTTCAATCAGCTAGATCTAATAGAGATTCAAAATTTTGCCATATTTTTTATCATCCTGTGCTTTGTGCCCATACAGACAGTACTAAATCGTTTAGCCATTAACTATTAATAGTAATAATAAATTATCAAATAAAAATTTCTTTTGATAGATAAAACTATAAAATGAGTTTTTTTTTCATTCTGATATAAAAACTTGTAATTTAAATTTGTAAGAATTAATTTTAGTAAAATAACGGGGGGAAAACTTCTTAAAAACCGAACCGTGCTGGCTTCAACTACAGTTGAGTGTTTTCCTTTAACATTGCTACTGTTAGTATCTTCATTGGTTGTCAAAAAAAAAGTATTGTTTTTTAGTACTCTCATCTATTATTGTCAATTGTAAACTAAGCATGCTTCAGTGTAGTATAGTTTTGTTCTTAACAGTTGTATTTTTCAAAATGCCTTATTTAATCGAAGAAAAAGTTGATGTGGTGAAAGAAAATTGATATTCTGGATAAAATATTGTCAAATATTCACGAATTTTTCAAATCCCAGTATATATGCAAAGAGTAGCGCACACAATTTGGTTAAAAAATTATGTAGACCCGAGAACGGTTTCAAACGCAAAACAAAATAAACAACCTTTCGTTAGAATTCCACAGCCGATATTCAAAGAACATTTTCTGCCAGTCCGAAAAGTTTGAAAAATAATTTATACAAGGTTGTAAAAAATACACATCTTACCGTAATATTCTTCATGATTTAAATTTGAAATTGTATCGTGCAACAACTTAAGAGAACAAAAAAATCGAAAGGTCTTAATTATTGTTATTGTCTATTCAAAAACAGTGTCGGTATGAATAAATAGACACTAAGCTGTATTTAATGACAGACAAGGCACGGTCTCATTTACTTGATCATGTTAATTCGCTTAACACCAGGTTTAAGATGACAGAAAATCGTCACCAGACGTTTGACCATTCACTTCATGATAAAAAAATCAATATATATGCTGTTTCTAATAATCGAGAAGTAGAGGGCAATATTTTTTGACCTGACTTCAATACAGAATTATATCGTACAATTGTCAAAAATTACTATGCTCAGTTAATATATCGAAAAAAATTATGGCTCCTTCCAACAAGACGGAGCATGGTGTTGCACATCAAACGATTCACTACACGCGTTTATATGGCTTTTACAGAAGACCATACTGTGAGTAGAGGGTGGTGGCTTCCGTGATCACAGATATTTCTAGTTGTGAATTTTTCCTCTGGCGCTATTTGAAGTATAGAGTTTATGAATGAAATCCCCATACTATTGATGAACTAAAGATGAACATCAACAAGAAATCGACGCATTGACAACAAAGTTTTGCTTCAGTTCTCTCAGTGTGAACTCTCAAACACAAAAGTGCATCGTTACGCAGGCCGTTCTCTTCGGATATCTTTTTTTAAAAATATGTTAAGTATTTTCATTTTTAGTAATATTAACACAAAATCTAATTTATGTTTTCATTTTTCTATCTCATTCGTGTAAATATTACATGCCTATATTATATTATACTTAATTTTATATTATTTTAAAATTAGGGTTCGATTTTAAGCTGCTCATTCTGTAAATTAAGAGTTTAATTAATGCCTAGTGACCAATAGTGTCTCGTAGAATGAATGTTTTTTTTGTTACAAGAATCTATAAAATCTATCCAAGAAAACGTCATAAATAAGTTTTTTATTTAGGGGTCATACATAGATATAGCTGCTATGTATTATTCACAGTGACATCTAATTCCTAATAATTATTTTAAATCGGGATATTTGTGACATATTTACTTTCGAGAACGTATCATTTTTTATTTATTTATTTTACCCTTTTTTTCTCTTAACTCTACGGTAGAAATAAAACTACCATGTTAGGTTATACACAAAATGAAAGTAACCTCATTTTCTTGTAGTAAATGAAAAAAGAGTGAATAAGAAAGAGTGCGGAAAAAAGATAAAATAAAACGAATATAGTAGATTGAAAAAGGGAGGCAATGTTTAATTCATATACTGATAAATCATAACGAAATGGTTGATGGAGTAAAGGGAGTTGAGATGGACTTGAAGGGGAATTTGGAAAAAAGATTTTTACCGGAGAAGGGTTTTGAAATGCAATACCAAGATATGAGAATCGAACTTGATCGGAATCCTAACTAGATTTAGGTTTACATCTGGCACCGTATATTTTTTATCTACTTAACAATTTCATATTCTAATACCATTATATTCTATACCATTACTTTAAAATAATCATTAGATTCTATTTCTTAAAAAAATAAATAAAAATACTGTGATTTATTTCCGCGGTATTTGTTAGATAAAGTTTGAAAAGAATTAACATTTTAAAGTAAACAGATTACAAATAGTCAATTTCTTATAGGTAGAATCAATGATTGTAAACCGAATCATGATATTATTCTTAAACATAAGAAATTTAGCGTGCCAAAAGATAAATTTCTTTGTGAAATAAGGGAATAAAAACTGTAAAAAATAAAAACATATTTAAAATGTAAATTTATCAAGAAATAAAATTTTCTGTAGGTGACTGTTTCTTAAATTTTTCTGAAATTCAAGATTCACGAAATAAACTTTATGTATGTGGTGCATGCTGTGTTCCTTTATAATTTTCCACTCAGAAACTTTTATTTTTCCTTTAAAGAGATAAAAAAATTTAATTTTACACTCCAAGTAATATTTCTAGTCCCTTCTTTCGTCTTTATATTGTTTCTTAAAAAATATATATATATTTACATTTTTAACTTATATATTTTTCATAAGAGGTTTATTCAAATAACTCTAAATATAAATATTTTTAATAAAATTTTATTGATATTTATTACTTATTACTTCCAACAGGTTTTATATGTATGTATAATATATATATATATACATATTATCAGTATATAAATATATATATATATATATATATATATATATATATATATATAACTTAAATTATTTATATAATAAAAATTTTAGTGATAGATTTTTGTGTATATTATGCATACATACGCTCGCGCTCACACATATCAATTTTCCAATCCTTTATACCTCGGTAATACTTAGTTTTATCATATTATGTTTTATAGAAAAATTAAACATTTTATTGTGAATAAAATGACAACTTTTAGTTTTGTAAATCAGTTGAAAAATAACTAACTTATGAAAAAATATCTGATTTGGTCACCTCATGACTTCCTTGTACGGCTATTAAATTACATATACGTATTTTTTGCTGCACTGCATTTAAACTTATTTCATTTGAAAGTGACATACGATCCTTCAACTCTTTAATAAATTAGGACAGTTACACAACTCCATTTTAGGAGACAACACATTGCAACACATTTTTTGTGGTACCCATGTCGTGAGCACATTTTAAATTAATTTTTATACATTAATTTTGTTTCACGTCGCTCAAGAGTTATGTTGTGTAAGTGAGAACGTGTCGAATCCGTAACAATGGACACATCAGTTCTAATCCAACTTCTTATGCATATATTATTTTTTTTAACTTTTTTTTTTTTTATTTAAATATATTGATTTATTAATAATTATTTACATCTGTAATAATTGTTTAATTAAAATGTGCATGAAATTTTATTTATTAATATCTTCTCAATTTTTTATTTTTACATTTATGATTTTTTTCTTATTTTTATTTATTGTTATTAATGAATTATTATTTATTTTTATTTTTACAATCAGAGGTTAATAATTAAAATTTTAAAAAATATATATATGTATATGAAGTCGTATTCGAACCGGTGCGCCTTTCCCTTATAAGATGCAAATATTTGATTAATTAAACTTTCACTTGGCTATAACTCTGAAATCAATGAAAATAAATAACACTTATGATGTTTCTATGAAAAGCTCTCAATGAGGGTTTAAAATCCAAATTGTTTGGATTTTGGGCTTTTTGGACACCTTTGGTTTACTTGATTGCAATCCAAAGGGGAGGTGCACACTAGATGTACTGCTGTAAATCTAATCCTAAATTTACAACAGTCCTAAATCCAAAATTTCAACATTCTACAGCTAATCGTTTTAGAGTTATACGCAAGACCTCACACCAAAACTAGTCTAAATGGATTCAGGGATGATCACAAAAAAAACCCGATTTTTTGAACCTGAAAACTGAAATTTTCGCGATCACAATACTTCCTTTACATCGTTCAAGGAAATAAGAATTTTTCCTCTGGTTCCTTCGTGTGTCTGATAGACCCAACTGTACTACAGTTACGAAGGAACCAGAGTCTAGGTGGAGGAAGAGGAAGTAGGAACATGGATTATATATATAATTTTTCTTGGAATACTGACAATAAGCAACAACTACAAGGACCACTGGAGGTGAAAAATAGGACAATAACCATGGCGGAATACCACATCCAATACACGAGATAGTCCGAGCACTTTAAACCCTTAGTTTCCTACTCCGGGTATCCAAGCCATATATATATATATATATATACAGGAACCCAATCCGCAACAATTCAGTTGCTAAAGTATGATCAACGAAGAGTATTAGATTGTATACTACATCCTGAGTGTGAACACGGCGAAACATCGTGTAACTGCGTATATTGTGGCAATAGTGACCAATAGTGCGTCGGGTGGTTAACCAAAGTATCAGAAGAAGACTTCAAGAGAGACTACGTAGAAAAATTCTGGAAACAGGAATAAACAAACGAATACAACGAATTCAACCACGACACATATAGCAGGTTCGTACAGGAACTAGCAGAACAAGACGACGGAATTCCAGGTAACATTCAACAATCTATTAATAAAGATGGACAAACTAATACAACTACACAAACCATGGGCGTGGCCGAACCACATGACGGACAAGGAATAATACCCGACTATACAAAACAGATGGAGGACATTAATCTACATTGCGCCGAGACGATACGTACCTCAACTAGTACACACACCAGGACAGCCGACGATGACGGAAGACCAGCTAAACGACATAAAACAGATAATAGCGAACACACACTCACACAAGTTTGCTCCGGATCCGCTGAGGGAACTGAATTCAGTTTTCCAACTCCTGGTGGAAGCTCTCAGGTTATTCAAAATACGATATGGTAGAGTATATTGACGATTTTAGACGTAAACTACAAAATAACCATGACATGGACACAACTAGAACACAAGGTCGCGGAGGTTTTATGCTTCCAAACACAGACGGAAGACGAGACGATAACCACCATAACGAAATCAAAGACGGAAACGATAGAGACACTAACGACAGCCAATGTACTTCCACCGTGGAGATTCATATCCAAGGTGATAATAGCACATATAATGACGGAAAAAGACGATCCAGTCCCTTCCCCGGACCGTCCGATACTTGAAAAACTAAAACAACTAAACGAAAGGCAAAGGATCCTGTTATCAAAAAGACCAGATGTCATCTTGTCCTCTATTTAATCAGATACTTTATTTACTGTAATAAAAGAGAATTGATGTATTTATTTTATAAAAGAGAATTTATTTACTGTTAATTATTTATTAATTATTTTTATTATTATTTATATGGTTATAAATGTTGAACTATAACTTTTTCACTAATAAACATAAAATGGCGAACAGAAGGAAAACAAAGGTAAAACCAATTTTACCTATGAAATCAATTTTTACATAGGTAATTTTTTGTTCATTTTGACATATAGAATACGAAAATTTACAGCCAGTATAGTATTCTATGCGCGCGCATGTGTTTGGTTTAATAATTATTTTAATTTTATATATATATTTACAGGATTATCAATAGCTTCGAAAACAATGTATGTAATTTATAATATGCTATAATTCTAAAGCGATCGGACAAACACGAAAAATTTCTCGTTTACGTTTTTTAGATATGAAGTACAAAGATGATAAATACGACTAGAAATAATCACATGAAAAATGAAAATATCTTAACTTTCCCTCCAATAAAAATTAGCGGTTTTTTTTTTTTTTTTTTTTTTTTTTTTTTAGCTTTTAATTGTTTGAACCTGTCGCCTTTAATATTTATTGCTTATTTCTATTAAATAAAAAGTTTTCGTTATGAAAATAGTTTTTAATATTTACCACACATGTAGAAAATAAATTTATTATTATTATTATTAATATTTTTTTTATAAAGATGTTTTTTTTTTAATTATAATTAAAACGTTATAAATTAATTTTAATACCTTAGCATAGGATTGATTAATTTGTATAAAATTTCTATTGCTTTTATGTTAACAGTTATATATATATATAGAACAAGTTTTATTAATTAATAAATTTTTTCGTATGGTAAAAATAAATAAATAACAATTTCTCAAATTTTTAATGATTAAAAATAGTTATTTACTTAAAAAGGTACAATAGTTGGTCAATCGTAATTTTTGGTAAATTCAGTAACATCAGCCCTTTTTTTTTTTTTTTTTTTTTTTTTTTATTTAAAGATTAGAAGTACAGAAATCTCCGATTGGTTGGAGTTTATATCACAAATTAAAATGAAGAGAAATTTTTTTTTAATCTTTTTGGGTGATTACATTTATAATTTTAATTTGTAATATTTTAACTAATAAGTTGATGTATTAACATTAGAAACGTAGATGTACGTTTATTTCAAATTTTAACAAACCAATACATGAATATATTATATAAATTCATGAATTCATTCATAAATTTAGATTATTTTACCGTGCTTATCATTTATCTTGAGCATACGATATTAACTAACAGTAAGAGTAAGAAATGAATTCATTAGCCCTGATATCCTACGAAGGGTGAAAAAAATATTATGGCGAAGAGTGCGGATCCGTCTTCCGGAAATTGGTGGACATTTCCAACACTTCTTGTAAAATATTACTGCTTGTGTATAATTACGTTTCATGAATCAAATGAAATTTTAGTATCTCTGTATTATATTCAACATCGGAATTACGGTGTACAGTATATCATGTGCACGATAAAATGGTCTAATAATATGTATATGCACGTATACATATTTTCAAAATAAGATAATTGAAAAATAAGTTCAATAGCGATAATACTTGTAATACTTCGGAATACTTTCTAATCGACTGATGTTTATTTTTTGTACTTTATTATTATGGAATAACTCAACCAATATTTTTAGTATATCAAATAGAGAATTTACCTATTATTAATCGGTATTTCAATATTTTTACATGTATATTTATTCTTTCATCCTTTTGGAAAGATCATATTCACTAAGTAATTTTCAATCTCTGACAATATATAGTTGTAATTTTTCTACTCCTTCAAATATGAGTAAGAGTTAAAAATAATTATGAATTTTTTTTTTGTCATAGGAATTTATAACAATTATTTATATACATATTTAATCACACATTTTTACTTCTTACGTTTAACATTCTTCTTTTACACTGTATTTCAAGATAATTGGCAGTAACTGAAAAATTAACTAGAACTGTTTTCTTGTAACAGAATATTTAAATTTTTATCCTTTCATTTTATTTTAGAATTTTATATTATTATTGTTAGTTTTTTCTGTAAATATAAAGAATTGTACATCATGAAGGAAACTGAAAAAGAGAAATGCAAATATTTATTCTTTTGATATATATTTATCATTTTATTTTTACTTTTTTTTAACATCGTGTATCGAAAAAACGGAATAACTTTTACGTAAACAATTTTTGTTTCATATACGTAAATCATTTTTAAACAAAGAAATCCTGAACTGTAAAAGTTGGATGGACTGTTTGTATTGTTTTTTTTTTCTTTTTCCATTCTTATTTATAATAAAAATGACAAAAAAAAGTAAAACGTAAGAATGGTTAAGATGAACGAAATACAGATTGATTCACATTGTATTGTACGGATTCTATATGAATTCAGTCACTGGAAACATTACACTACCAATCACGACTAAGAAATCAGTAGAACTTCTTTCTAAAGAAATGTGTAAAATAATCCTTGAAATGCATGGTAGTAGCAGCTGCAACACACTCTCTTGACTAGTATTGCAACGCTCTATTGTATTTTATTCTACTAAAATGAGGTAGAGCGGTAAAAACGGTTGAATTCTTTAAGTTTGTAGTCTTCTTCCATTCTTTTCTCACTTTTCTTCTAACTTTTGTTGCATTGTTTTATACTATTTTACTTCTTTTTTTTTTTTGTAATTTTCTTGTTAAAGTTATTTTAATAAATCTTCTTTATTCATTTAATATAACTTAGAAAGATATAATAACTATTATTGTGCTGGGAATTTTAGAAATTTTAAAATTAAATATTTTATATAAATATAAATTAATATAAAATTAAAATTAATATACGCTTAGTATCTTTTAAGCATATATATTACATGTAAGAATTCGATGTAATAATAAATTTAAATCGATTCAGAAGAACTATCAACCCCATTTTTAGCTGACATAAATATGTATATATTCACACAGTGTGTCCCATAAGTACCATTAGAGACGCAAAAAAATTACAAAAAATTTTTTCAACACATTTTTTATTCAAAATAGTCTTCATTAGAAGTAATACACATGTTGGCACGATCTTTCAGCCTTTTCATGCCTTTCAAAAACTCCTCTTCTGAAATACTGTTTAACTTCGTTGTCACGACTTCTTGTATCTCCTCTATCGACGCAAAATGGTCCCCTTTCAAGGAGACAATTTTAATTTAGAGAACAGGAAGTAATCAGGGAGACTCAAATCAGACGAGTACGTTGAGTGACTGAGTACAGAAATCATTTTTTTGCCCAAAATTGAGGATTTTTTAGGCGCCCCGATATGCGCTGGTGCATTATCGTGCAAGAAGAAAAAAGAACGATCTCTCCACAACTCAGGTCTAACACGCGCAGTTCTTTTGTAAAGGCGATCCAGCACTTGTTGGCAGAATGAAGCATTCACAGTAGTACCTTGAGAAACAAATTCCTTGTGGATTATGACTTTGAAGTCAAAAAAAAAATGACCAACATTGTCTTAATTTTTTATTTTTAATAATGCAATTTTTTTGGTTCTCTCTATCCTTCGTAAAAAAGTTATTACACCGAAAAACAGTAGCATCAGACCGTAACAGATCCACCACCCAGTTTTAAAATAAGTCAGTTTTAATATTTGGAACATTTCCGTCGCACTTTTATCGCTTTAAAGCAAAATTGAATCGCAACACGTTGTTCGTTATTTTTATACATCGTGAAATTATCACCGCGACCACTCTGATACTACCACACAAACTGCTGACGAACAGACTTAAATCTTATGGGATACACTGCACGCGCGCGCGTGTGTGTGTGTGTGTGTGTGT
>JAAAKQ030052319.1:0-16210 GCA_010016005.3 Zanna intricata | reverse complement strand
GTCAGGCATGGCATTTTTCACACACGCTACAATTCATTCATCTCATCCTCTGAAGATATACCTTAACAGTTGTTCCGTAGGTTAAAAAAACCAAAAAAAACAAAAATATATATATATAATATATCTAAATATAAAAAAGTTGAAGTATGTAACCCTTAAGCAACTGCTTAACCGTGAAACATAAGAAAAAAAGATTAGTAAATGCTTTTACTTTAAAATGATTTTTCGGTATGAGACCATTTTTGTGTTCTTATATATATGTACTTTGTGCTATAAGACACAAAAACTAGCTGTGGCCGCCATTTTGGTCAGGAATTGTTGAAATCCAAGGTTTGAAAAGAAAAGAAGGATTTATTTATTTCAATTTTTTCTATTTATATTGAGTTAGCAAGAAAGTATTTTTGGTTTTGTTGTGCGAAATAAAACTCTTTTTTTTTTAATATAAAGAATGAACTTTAATAAATTAAATATTTTCAATTTTGCGCGCTTAAAGAACTTCTGTATCATTAGTAAAGTAATGTTATGTATATATATATATATAAAATGTTAAGATTATTAAAATATATACATATATATTTATTTATTCTGAAATTTTTTTTTAATTTCAATTTAATGTAAATGCCCAAATTAAATAACTATATTTTTAAATAATTCAAAACCAGAAACTTAATAAATATTTGGTTAAAATTAAGGCTTTTATGAAAGCGAGAATATGTACTGTTATTTATATAACATTTATGTATATACATAAATAGAATTAAAATAATTATTTCGAAATCGTTTTTAAATAATTCTTACACCTAATTAACAAATATTTTTTTTTTAATTTTCTTCAAGTTTCGGGCGAAAAGTTTTTGAATATCATTATTCTATAAAAATTCAATATTAAACAGTTATTACGACAAATATCTTCAAATTTTAATGTATTATTGTAATCTTCTAATCGAAGCATGTCATTCGTGATGCGAAAGGGTGACTGTCCTAGTGTGTATTTGGATGGTGTCTTGATCACAAACAGAGAGTGTGCTGTATCTAGAACTTTACCAAGATCGGCGTTTGACCTGGAAGTGTCATGCGAGTATGAAGAAAAAAACTACTAAACGCAAAGTATAGGAAACTACATTAGCTGCAACGGCGAAACTCAGGCCTCACGTTATCCTATAAGTACTGATTTACAAGGTTATCCTACGACTAATCTGAATAAGTAATAGTAACATAGAAATCATACAACGCTTCCAAAACAAAGTAACGAGGACAACTGCAGAAGCACCATACTTCACGCGGAATGACAAAATTCACGAATATCTACAGCTTCCGACGGTTCATGAGGGTGTGCGACTGCGAAATATTTTTTTTGCCTTCAGTCATTTGACTGGGTTGATGCAGCTCTCCAAGATTCCCTAAGTAGTGCCAATTGTTTCATTTCGGTATACCTGCTATATCCTACATCCTAACAATTTCTTTTACATATTTCAAACGTTTCCTGCCTGCACAATTTTTCCCATCTACCTGTCCCGCCAATATCAAAGCGACTATTCCAGCATGCCTTAAGATGTGGCCTATCAGTCTGTCTCTTCTTTTAACTATATTTTTCCAAATGCTTCTTTTTTCATCTATTTGTCGCAATACTTCTTCATTTGTCACTTTATCAACCCATCTGATTTTTAATATTCTCCTCTAACACCACATTTCAAAAGTTACTAATCTTTTCTTTTCAGGTCCTCCGATCGTCCAAGTTTCACTTCCCTATAAAGCTACGCTTCAAAAATTTACTTTCGGAAATGTTTTTCTGACTTTTAAATTAATTTTTGATACAAGAAAGTTATATTTCTGACTAAAGTTCGTTTCGCCTGTGCTATTCGCCATTTTATATCGCTACTGTTTCTTCCATCTTTAGTAACTGTATTTCCCAAATAACAAAATTCTTCTAATCTTTTAAAATTTTTCTAATCTTTTCTAATTCTCCATAATCTTTTCTCTTCCTATTTTTATATTCAGTGGTCCATCTACACTATTCCTATTACGTTTCATTACTTTCGAAGTGTTAGATACCAATAACTACTTGAAAATCACGTTAACCAATTTGCAATCAATCTGATCGATAATTTACAATCATTCTGCACGTCCGAAGGTTGAAACGTCTCGAAATGCTAGATTTAAGAATACTGCATGACAGTTTAATTATATTACTGCATGACAGTATTAATAATTATATTTATATATATAGAAAGAATCGCATCAAACGAAAAATTTAAACTAAGAATCAAAATAATCATAATGTGAATAATTATGAGCATTATTGCACTTTACATAATAAACATAGACTTGAAAGTCGAACACACATGTAAAATCGCAGAAATAAAATTAGAAACTACAGAAATAAGTGAAGAAAAATCAACATCAAAATTTTTTATAATAAATAAAATAAATATCACAATAGCAATAATAATAATCTTAATCTTGACTATAGTCTCAGTGACAAATATCTCAAGAACATTCGAAGGTCCATTAAAAATATCTTAACTTATGTTTAAATCAATACGAAAATACACACCCATTAACTCATTCTTAATTGACCTGCCAATACATTTGACTACGCCAAATGTATTGGTATTGTTTTTGTCTCTGTTCTTTATTTTTTATTTATTAATGTTCGATTTTTGTAAACTATGAAGTGTTGGCAGGAATAATTTTTAAGATTTAATATTGGATGATTTCAAGATTACTTACAACTATTATTATGAATTGTTTATTTTGGGAGCTCCTTAATAATCCCTTATTCTGTGTTTCTTGCCAAGCGACTTACTTATGGCTCCTTACTTATGCTGGAGACGGTGTAACTTTTTGCATCATACCCTGAATTTGCATCAGATTATCATTTATTCTGAGGTTTACAAAATTCTTTGAATGGTAAAACTTTACTAATGACGACCTGAAATCGCATTTGATTCAGTTTTTTGCTGACAAAGACCAGAAGTACTACAAAATTGAAAATATATAATTGATTAAAGTTCATTCACTATATAAAAAAAAAAAATAAGTTTTATTTCTCATTACAAAACCGAAATTACTTTTTTGCTAACTCAATACAGTGTATATAGAAAAAAATTGAAGTAAATCCTTCTTTTCTTTTCAAATCACACTAACAAATACACATAAAACACACCATTAAATATTTCAATATTGTTAATTCTTCATTATTTTTTTTTTACGTACAAAAATAAAAATATAAAAAATAAGTTTCAAAATACATAGAAATAAGGCGCAATAAAATGAAATATAAACATGTTCATGTTTATACATTTCTTTTTGCATTAAGAAAATTAAAAAAAAAAAAAAAAAATGTTAAAGAATTTCATTTCAATCACAATTTTATTTTTTACAAATTGAGTGTGGGATGAAGCTGGATTTTCTAATTAGTGTATCTTTTATGTGGTTTACAAATAATTTTTTTAAAAATCATAAGAGTTTTTATTAGAATTAAACAGCATTCAATCTGGATTTGGCAGGCTATTTATTTCTCATGCCGCACAAACCACATTTTACTTTCTAATTATTTTCTCTATTGCTATGAAATTCTTCTGAAATTACATTGATTTAGTTTAATATGAATTTGGGAGTGCTTAATTGAATGTTGAACTTACAAAACCGCAAGAATTAATCACTAACAAAATTTACTTTCTAGATTTTATTAAAAAAAAAAAAAATCTGTTCTAAAAGAAAGAAATTAAATTTGTTAAAGTACATTTTATTGAACCATCCATTTATGATATTATATCGTTTCGATCACAAAAAAAAGGAAAAAAAAGGGTTGATGCATGGATCAAAGCGATAAACCACATAAAAACGTGAGACGTTGTTAACTTGAAGTATATTGCTCGTATCTGAACAACGGTTATTATTTCCCTTGTTATCTTACCCAAGGATATATATTTTTTATCACTGTCATTATTATGTTACTATGTAGAACTTTAATATGAGAAAACCAACAATATCAAACTGGAGGACAAAATATCTGTTAGACTCGACGATCGTATAAAGCATCTACGGTAAAAGGTGTCAACAAAGATTTGACATGCGGTTTCAACCACATTCACAAAAAATAACCAACCTTTTTATTAACTTTTCCCACGCTTTTATTAATTAAATTATTCCTGTTACATTACTACTTTACTTCATTCAATTACTTTAACCTGCAATTTTTATTTCAAGAAATTATTTTTTAACTCACGGGTTCTTGCGTATGTATTTTGTGGCCTCAATTTACCTTTTTATTACTAAAGATTTAATCTATAATCTTGAAATTTGATTCTGGTTTTCTATTAGAAGGATTACTGTATTAAACTAAAAAAGAAAAAGATTTAATGAGGAATTGGAAGAGAGTGAGGCGTGTTACATTTCGATGGAATTTTGAGTTTATAAAAAAGATTACATGTTTGTATTTCTTTAGTACATACAAAGTAATATAATTGAAAATACAATTTGAAATCATACAATTAACATTTTTACAGAAATGTAATTAAATCTCTTCACCGCTAAAATTTTATTTTTATAATTTTTTTTTAACTTCATAATTTTTCAACCAATCGATTTTTTTTTTCTCTAAGTAAATCTTATTAGAAGGTGAGTAATTTTAAAATTATAAAAGATGATTGATGAAGAGAAAAGATGTAATGAATCATTGCCAAAATTAAAAGTTCAATAAATTGTTCTCACTATAACTAACTGCTCCTTCAATTTTTCGACTTGAATTTTTTTTAAATTTTTCTCTAAATAAGTTGAAAAGGTTTTCAACCCTATTTCCTTAGGAGTAATAATTCTCCTGCCTTAACAAAAGAAGCTTTTTAAGAATTTAATAGTTTGGAAATAAAGGCAAACTTATTTTATTACTTTATATTAAATGAAGCTTTATTTTATTATGACAATTTTTTTCAAACTGTATTACAGAGATAAATTAATGTTTTAAGCTTAGTATTTATCAATATGTAATTCAAAATGTTATAATTTGAAAGGTTTTAATACACTTAAGACCTAGAACCAACGAACTGAATTTTTGATAATGTTTAACAATATTTTTACTGGTTTAAAAATATTCTAGAAACTTTTTACTTTCCTGGCATCTTAGCTTTATAGATAAAAAGCGCTGTAAGAAGTTTAAAATATGATAAAAATTAATCAAAAAATGGTATATTGGAATGTTTTGCATTTCTCAATGTTTCATGACCCAAAGATCAAAAAAGAAAAAGGGGGTAATATTAGTATGTAATGGTGTTGTGTTTAGAGCTTAATAATTTTTAATATATTAATCGATTTTGATGAAATTGTGTACATACTAGTGTGTATGGGGCAATTTGTTGATAAACGTTTGGAGTCAATATCTCCGGGGGGGTTTGGTTGGTTAATCTTCTCAGAATTTTGCTAGCATAACCCCACGTTATATTAAGCTCATTATATGCATGCATGCTTATCCTATAATTGTAAAAAAAAAATTGCCTCAAATTTCCCTTTTCCCCAAAAATTTAAAAAACCATTTTTGTATTTATTGCATATTTTTTAAACGAACTTTTTATGTCTTCCTAGGCGTAGTAGTAATAATAGTGGTGAAAGCGACCCAAAATAAATACTTTGGAGGAGGGAAATATTGGGCGTACAAGAGCCGATAGAAATTTAAAAATTTAGATTTTTTGATTTTTCAAAACGTTTTTTGGTTTATTTAAACGTTTAATATTATGATATATTTGAATAATAAACTTTTATTAATAATATTACAATAAAATTTCATCATAATTCACCTCCTACCCCAAGATATCTTAGGTAACTTTTTATTAAACCACCCATTTATGATTTTATATCGTCTCGATTACCTAAAAAAAAGAAAGAAAAAAATAATTGATGCCTGGATCAAAGCGATAAACCACATTTTTTAGTGGAATTTTTTTTACCTTTTTTTACATTTAATGTTGTTAAGTATACAAAGAAAAAATTTCCTTGGATAGTGATTTTCGAGGTAAAGAAGTAGAAAAAAGTAAAAAAATGCCGTTTTTTTAATGTTTAAAGCTTTTGGTTTATTTTTTTGTTCTTTTTGGGTTATTTAAACATATAATGATAATTTTACAATAAAACTTCTTCATAAATTACTTCCATCCCAAAAAAGATATCTTAGATTACGTTTTTCACGTATTACTATGTAAGAATAAATAACTAATGCTAAGAAAGTATTACAAATTTGTTGCCACCTTTTTTTATCATCTTGCTTTTGATTAGAATGTAAATTAAGAAAAGTATTACGATAATTTTAAATACTTGTTAAACTTTAAGCTTTATGAATGCTGAAATTTTTCAACAGCAGGTCTTTTGCCAAGGTTTATAAAAATATGTTATTATTCAAACTTGATTTTTCTTTTCGTAAAACTGAATTCTTTAACATTAAGATGACACATTGTTATGAGAAATAAAAGTGTTACAGGTCATTGATAAAGGTAAAAATAACATACACGCACGTACATAAAATACATTTTTTACCATTATTTATAGTACTTATAATACATTAAAATAAAAACCCAAAACTCATATAAACAGAAACCAAATCGATACATAATTAAATGTAAAATATTTTCCGTCATAAATCTTTGTAATAAATAAGGATTTTAATGGTCAATATAAATTTAAAATTATTTAGCCTCGTTTTCAAATGAACATTAAATGGAATTGTGCACTTCAATCATTTACGTGTAAGGGTCGGGATGTGTTCGCAAACATTCTAAAATTTTAAATGGGTAAATATACGCATTCAGGTTTAAAATAATCTGTATTTTTTTTTAAATTTAACAAATTATAATCGCCAAAATAACAAAAAGATTTCAACAGTAAAATTTAAAAAAAATAATAATTAAAGGCTGTTTTTTGGTACCAAACATTACACGGAAATCTTTAATTTAGAGTTTCCATATCCTACTCATGATGGTGAAATCTACTGAAAAAACAACTTGTTATGTTAAATACACAATTAAGTGTAATGTGCAAGTACTTATCAATTAATTATACACCGGTATTTTAATTTTCATAAAAGACTTTGTGTTAAATGTGAAGCGACTTTTAATCAATCTTAGTGACTAGTATTTTATTGTGTTTCATTGAACTTGAAAGGGAAATTCAGTTTGTAATGTGTGTCAATGATATACTGTAATAGTTATCCATCATTTGTTCTTGCTATTGTGTTTATTGAGTTAATGCAATATATACAATTCATAAAATAAATCTTACAGCTTACATTTAAATTAAATAAATGTAAATTTTTTTTTACATTTTTTATTGTCATACCTTCGTATTTACTAATTAATTATATGAATAATTCCATTGATCACCGAGATTAAGAAAGCTGGTTATCGGTTTTTTATTGAAGCAAAACAGACGAAAATTAGACAGAAAATCGTATTATTCTTCCACCATTTAATAAACAGTCTTTTTAAAGCATTTTTTAAATAAATTCTTCGGTGTATTAGAATTTACGAACGAAAGGGTGATTTCCAACGTGTTCATTTTCTGTTAAACGCCAAGTAAATCTTCGATTTAATATTGAAGATGATGTGATCAGCATATTTAGTGTAGCCCTGGAACTAGTAAAAGGCGATTTCATGTTGGACTAAAACAAAGTAGTTATCGACCGCTTTTCAACCGCTAGATGGCAAACTTTTTTTTTCTTTTTTTTTTTTTTTGGCAGACGTGTTTTTTCAATTTTAAACAGATTTTTAACTTGTATGTACAGGTCTTATTCACGAACAAATCAATGGATTTTAATAGTCCTTTTTTATTTTGTACGAGTTTAAAAAATGCATCATCAGTTTCTCTGACGGTCCCGTCAGAGAAAAAATTAAAAAATTTTTAATTCAATTTTATTTTTTTTTATCACTATTAAAAAGAACTTATTTTTTCCCTTCTTTTAATATATTGTGGAATTATTCAAAAATTTCGAGTTAATATAGAAATACTGATTTTTTGGCTCTGTTTCTGAAGGTATTCGCCAAAATACTGTGGACAGGGCTAATCAATTTTATATTTTAACAATTTAGAACATTTATAAAAAATGTCATGCTGGTAGTCTAATATTCAGTTTGATGTACTTTTTTATCATAACTCTCTAGTATGCTGATTATGTACTTGAAAAAATAAATAACAAATGTTAAAAATTAAAAATCAGTAAAAAACATTGTTAACATAGGATAATTATTAATATAGGATAATTAAAGAGCGTACGGGTGACAATTTTATATGTATTATTTGTATGTAGTATTTTTTTTCAAATTATTTAAATTTATTTAAACACACATTATATACATATATATATTTAAATATTCTGTGACACTCCCGGTAACGTAAGAATTTCAACGCGAGGTCATACATCTTAATCGGTGTAACCGTTGAGCTACTACGGTAGAGCAAACATAAATATCCCCGAAATTTGTTACACTTCTTTTTGGGCAGTAATGTTAATAAGGTCCATGTCTGAGTATATCATTAATTTTTGTTCTGGTCTGTTCCATTGTGATTTTGTGTTATACTAGCAAATACCCCGTTTGAATTTTGAAAATCGGATGATTGTTTACAGAGATATTGTAAGAGCATCCCTTTTCACCTCCAAAACAGCGCCCCAGGGGATCGAAATTTGTTACCGGTGATGATTGGTCTAGCTCCACACGAGGTGCTCGCGTCACCTCACTGCTCTAGGTTCACACCAGTCCCCACGAGATACCCATTATTATTAAACAAATTTTTATTTAACGAGAGCATTTTTTAAATTTATTTAATATTCTTTTATTTTATTTATCGTAAATTTAATTCTATTATTTCTGTAATATTATTCATTCGATTGATTCGAAACATTCAATTCAAACCTAGCTTACATGGTGACATGGCAGTGGCAATGACAGAGGCTCACAGTTCACAATTCAGTAATTCAATTAATTAGAGTTTTTTCTTCAACCGGCAAATCTCCACAACATATTTTATATATATATGTAACCTATGGCACTCTCGGTAACATAAGTATTCTAACGCAGGATCTTACATCTGAATCAGTTCAGTCGTTGAGCTGCTATGGTGGAATATACATACATCCTAAATACACTAAACTTCCTATTAGAGCAGTAGTACAGAAAGGGATATAAAAATGTGTGTACTCTATGTAGGTATTTTTTTTTTTAATAATTTATTTATGGTACTGTTTTGCAAGGTACATAAATATTTAAGTTGACGATAATCATTAGACTGAGAATACACGTTTGTTAAAAAGATTACAACATATTGTAGCAACTTCATTTGAATGCATAAGAACACAATTAGATGTAGTATATTATTTTTCTATATAAAACAGGAAATGCATTAATAAATCAGTGATTAATTGGTGGAATTCTTTTTTATGTTTAACTGGTGAAGAAGTAGAAAAAAAAGCATAGCTGAATAGGTCAATAGAACACGAGGGTTTTTAGTGACTCACTAACGAGCAATGTGGGCCAGGTATTTCTTTAACAGTGGGTTGCTGCAAGTCAAGTGATTCTTTGCTTCAGTTGTATGATCATCTGTGGGTAGTAAAACACTTCTCTGGAGAGAAGTATGCGTGCCCAGTTACCTATTTTTTTTTTAGGTATGTTTTATAAAACACTTTTTTACGTAAAGCGTTTTATTACTATATGAAACTTTTTTAATATTTATAAATTTCTCTAAAAACGTTTTTAAATCATATTTTATTTATTATTATATTTTTTTTTAGCTTTTAAATCACTTTATTAAAACAAAAAGAAACAATAATTAGTTTTCATTTTTTTGTAGTAATTTTATTTTATTTATTTACATTTCAGATAATAATTACATATCCCGCATTACTTTTTTTTACATGTTATTTACTTTTTTATATTTATTGGTTTAAAACTATTAGAGTGAAAGTGAACTTGAATTTATTTATGATAAAAAATAAAATAAACATTTAAAATAAAAAAATACAAACTTTCTTGTCTTAGAGTAGTCCAAAATACATACTTTTGTACGAATCACTTATTTCTGTAAGTATTTCTCTTATTAATGTAATACCGCTATTGTTATATCGCCACAAACTCATTTACATTTGCGGTTTGTCTCCTTGTTACAACGTTTTACCACAACAAATACGTTTATGTATCTGATACATATTGTGGTTTATTGCAGTTTTACACTTGTTCAATTTTCACGGTTCAACAGAATTTACCTTCTTTTATTTAAGTACATAGTGAAATATTCTTCATATACACGATAAAATTATTAATTTAATTCATAGAATATTTATTCAAATATAAGAATAATTTATTTATTTATTTATGTAATACAGATTACAGAGTAACAATACAGTGACATGATGTCAACAGTATCCGGTAGAGGTCCGAAGGCAGTGTAAGTGCAAATGTACCGGTAAACGTGTAGTCTCGAACGGACTTAGGCCAACCACTCCTGAGATATGTGTTTAATTGGAACCAACCACCAAAGAACAACAAACCACCAACCACCACTCGGCCGGCCTCCGCAGCCGAGTGGTAGCGTTTCGACTTTTCATCCGGAGGTCCTCGGTTCGAATCCCGGTCAGGCATGGCATTTTCACACACGCTACAATTCGCTCATCTCATCCTCTGAAGATATAACCTAACGGTGGTTCCGGAGGTGAAACAAAAAAAAAAAACCAAAGAACACCGATATCTACAGTATACCATTCAAATTCATATAAAAGCAATTAAATCTATATGTAATTTAGGTTTATCTACATGAATAGTAGTTATGTTAAAGTTGAATTTTGGTTTCATTTTGTGACAAAGGGCTGTTTTATTGTAAACAGATTATTTTAAATGGAATATATAGGAACGTTCAAATTTAAATTATAATTTATTATTTATTCAAAAAGTAATACAAAACAAATAAATTAAATTCTGTTATTTTTCAATAAATCTCCCTCCTTTTCAAAGCACAGGAGCATTACCTTTCGAAAAACCTCCGTATTTCTTCAGAAAAAAATGGCTATGGCTGCTGACGACCCACTTTCAAACAGCTTTAGTAAGTTCTTCATCGGTTCAAAACTTTTTATCTTCTAGAGCTTTGAAGGTCCAAATGCATAGTAATCAGAGGATGCGAAGCCAGGACTTCGCATCCTATTCTTAGCGGGACAGAATAGTCGACTTAATTCACGGACTGTAACCATCCTATTAGCGGCCACAGAAAGGTGTTAATTACCGTGTAAAAAACATTACGGAATGCTGTTTTTTTTCTGCTAGCTTCGTATAACAATTTTTACTGTATCCTTCAATATATTTGTGTAATACTCGGGGTTTTATGAGTGTGACCAAAAAGTATCAAACCTTGGCTCTTAAAAACAGAAATACTAAACTTATTTAGTTCAATGACTTGCCTTCTTCAAAGTAGGTCCCTTCTAACGTAACCCTCTTATCCCAGCGATATTTCTATTGGTGGAAGCATTTTGAGAGTCATTTTAGGGAGTGCAGTATCTCCTCTTGAAGCATTTCTTTTGATCTCTTTTCTCTCTTCAAATTTCTTTCCTTTAAGCGGAATTTTAAGTTTTGGAAAGAGACAAAAATCGCAGGAAGATTTATTGAATAAGGATCCTGTTGAAGTTGTTCGATCTCATGTTTTCCCAAAAATCTTCGGATAAGTTGTGATTTATGGGTTGGAGTGGAGGGTTGTCGAGATGAATTTTCACGACAGCATGAAAGGATAAACTGTCAAAAGAGTCTGCTATAATCTGTTCTCCGTCGTCTAAGAGATAATATTCGACCCAAGAGATGATGACATTGGAAAAACGGCGATTGGCCCAAAAAACTGTCAAACGAAACCAGTTTTTTTTTTAGCAAATTACACTCTTAAATACTTTTCATAGTAAAAACGTCATTTGATCAAGTATCAACTGGGTCCCAAACCTTTTTATTAAGAATTATGATCTTTTGTCTTAATTATAATTTTAATATAAAATAATTTTTAAAGTAAGAATTTAATTTGATTAAGGGGGTTATATCGACTCAAACCTTTTTACTGAACATTGCAATTGTTTTAACAAGTACAGTTAACAATGCATTATTAAGCTGTTAATATTTAAAAACACAACAGTTAACTTGAAATAAAATTTCTTAAGGGCAAAGTTGAGAAAGTTATGCAACGATGTGGCTACTTTTTTAAGATTGGTTGCCTTGTTTATCTATTAAAATTATGTTTATTTATTTTCATTATTGTTTACAAATTGAACCGAAACATTAGTTATTAATGTTATTATCCGAACAGGTTAAATTATAAAAAGTTATTTGAAAACATTTGCAAATGAATGTATATTTTATTAATATAATTAATATATATTATTTAATATATTTCTTAAATTAATAAATAAAATAATTGTTTGCTTAAATAATATACAACTAATAATGTTTATATATAGCTAATAATTTGTCGCGCCATGAGTTTTCGATGTTACCACATTATAACGGTAGACACAGAAAACTTTGAAAGAGTAAAAGTAAAAACCTACATAAATATAAAATAATAATTCTAATATTACTGCGTAGTTAATTATTCAGTTTAAATAGGCGTGAAGTATCTTAAATATTTTTCAATAACGGTACATATTCCATTAAGATAATTTTATTAGTATCAAATGTGAATAACAGTGGTGAATAATCGAATTATATGAATTTTTACCGATGTAAATAACCTGGGGTAAAATTTAACCTACTTGTAGCCTCGTAGAACTACTTCAGATTATGTATTCTGTTAATAAAATTCCTTCCGTACAACAGCTCGTGAAAATGGTATTAAGTAGGATAAAATCTTTCTATCATTCGTACTGCTTCAAAGAATTTTTAAATGTTTTAGTGTTGATAAATAAAAATTCCTTTAAATATGTTCTGGGAATAAATAATTATTATAAATGATATATAGTCATTTATTGATGAACTACATAATTTTTTATCCAGATCAGTACACAATAATATTATTTAATACAGTACCCGGATGTATCAAACAGAGATGACAAATTATACTACTTAGGCATTTTTTTTTTTTAAATCTGATGTTGACACCATATGATTTCCTTGTACGCCTGTAAATTACATACACACATTTCTATTTTTTTTTTTTTTAATGAAAATTACATAACATATTATTTTATTAATATCTTTTGATATTTTTTCATATATTCGGTAGGTTTCATAAAATGCTACCATTGTAATAGGTACCATGATTAGACTTCCAGAAAATTTCGTTATATCTTCGCGTTTCATAACCCCCAGACCCCAAAACCACCGTCAATTCAAAAGTTTATGATCCTTTTTTTTTTTAGAAATTAGTATTTTCTTTTGACACGAACATTCACGGTAAATTTTATTCTTAGCCATTAAAAATTGTTTTTGTACATAAGTATATCTAATATTAATACGTATATAAAAAAATCGTGTTGTATTTTTTTTTTTTTTTTTTTTTTTTTTTTTTTTTTTTTTTTTTTTCTTTTGTTTTTGTGTGGTTGTTTTTTTTTCTTATCTTTTTTTTTTTCTTTTGTTTTTTTTATTTTTTTTTTAGCCATTAAAATTTGTTTTTTTTTTTAGGTAAATCTAATTTTAATACGAAAAAAAAAAAATGTTGTTTTTTTTTTTTTTTTTTTTTTTTTTTTTTTTTTTTTTTTTTTTTTTACCTCTCAGGGTTTTGGGGGTAATTTTGTTCATTACACTATTCTTTGAAATATATTTATATAATTTATTTGAATGTCAAAGTAGTTTTTTCTTTAAAAAATTGGAAATTAATTTTACATTTTACGAGACATAGCTGTGAGTAAATTTTTATAGATGCTTCATCTGAAGATATCAGTATTATGATTATACAAAGTGTTTCAGAAAAGGGAGTCTGGGTATATTTTTTCGGATTCTACTTGTAAAATTAAACAAAAAATATCCTCAGAAAAAATATCAATTTCTCCTTCGTTCTCCCTTTGTCCGCCATTTTGTTATTTTTATATAAAAATGTATATCTCAAGTTCGGAAAGAGGAATCACATTAATATTTGGTAAGCGTCTTGGTAATAAAGTTTTAAAATTAGCAAAAAATCAGAACTTAAATACCTTCGCAAATTACAAAATGGCGGCCATGCTTATTTTTCAATCCGTTATATCTCTATGAGTAATAGTTTTATCAAAATTGATATTATTTGCTAAAATATTAAGCTTTTATTTTGAACAAAATTACATTTTATTTCTTTAAATCAGTTAACAAATAGTCGAGTATGGGAGATAATTAATGTTGTAATTTCGTGACATCTACATTAGATCTATTATTGTGAGATAATTATTACTTAATATAATATTAATTTACAATACTATAATTAACAATAAATTTAAAAAATTAATATTTAATCGAATTGAACGTAAAATGGAAGACATGAAGACAGGCACATAATTACATCACTTTTCTGCCATAACTCGGGTATTTGATAACCGATTTTTAAAATAAAATAAATAAATGCTCCCATAGTGCACTCCAATCATATTGGTTAACTTTATGCTTCTACTACGAAAAAGTACATAAATACTTCTAAAAATTTTAATATCTAATTTGTCTAAAAGTATTGAATAAGATCCTAAAACTTATACATATGCGTTTCAGGATCACATACATCACATCATGCATTATAATCTTTTTAAAAACCGTAAGATCTATGATAATGATTCATAAAATTATAGATGAATCGTACAATAGAAACTATAGAGTTCGATCATAACTGATAAACTACGCTAAATTAAAAGTAAATTATAAACTCTTTAGAAAGATTTTAAATATTATAATTAGTATACATTTGTTAACCACTTGGAATGTAGAATAGCAGATCGCTGATTACAGGTTGTTGATTAATCATCAGTTCCTGCAAAATAATATTAGAAATTTTAGGAACCTGTTTTCAATATTAAAGCTACAATTACGTTGTATGGTTTAAAAGTCATAGATGATAAATCTGAACTATTTTTATTCCTAACGTTTTGCGGTATTTTCCTTTTTATTTGGAATATAAAAAAAAAAAAAATAAAATAATTTAAATTAAAATAATTTTCAGATGAATAAGTTAACTCTAATTATACTAATCTATTCAAAATAATTAATTAAGTAAATACTACAACAAGAAATATTTATAAACTGAAAAGAATTATAAAATAACATACATTTTTGTATAACAGGTGTTCTGGATTAATTGAATGAATGAATTTTCGGTAGCGTTATAAGAATAATAGTAAGGTTAGTATTTTAAAAAGTTGTAGAATTTATTAAAGTTCTCAGCTTCTACAAGAATTACAGCATCCTTTTATTCAATCCACTTATTTTATTTAAAGAGAGAGGGTAAAAGGATGGGCCAATTTCACTGCGCTAGGAAACTAGGAAAAGAAAACCGGTAAAAGAGATAACAAATCAACAAGAGTGGAATGCAGCAGGTATTAGAAAGAGGCAACATAATTGAAACCGATCACTAGTAGGATGTCTAACCGGTGAATACCATGATCGTTCACGAGAATTCCTGTTTTACAGCTTTGTAACACGTGAACTACGTTATCGGACCTACGATAAATAATAATGACAAAAGAAAAATTTTAATGAAGTATTATACTATAAAACTGTTGTTGTATTTAAAAGATAAACGCCATCCGTTGTGAATCACTTAATATTGAACTTTATCGTTAAATAAACATCATAATATCAGTTCCAGAAAAGGTCTGGATTTATAGTAAAATTACAGTTTTTTTCAAGGCTGCCAATAATTAAAAGTTCTGAAAAAAATTATTTTATACATAAAAATAAATAACCTATATTTTCCAGTCGTCTATACTCAGCGACAATAAGGGTACTTACTTCCTGGTGTCATAGAAAGCTGAAATTTTCTATTCATATTGGCCTTGACCCATGCAAAGGATTTTTCAATGTCTAACATAAAAAAATGGGAGTTTCCAAACTTCTAAATTCTTTTTTAAACGATTTTATTTTATGTTTAAAAATATTCTATAAATTCTACTGACAAATTCTTTTTTTGCGTGGTGAATTCAAATAAGTATTCTATGAAAATAATAATAATTAAATATATATATAATAATAATAATAGGAAAAAAGGGTAGATATGATTTTTTTTTTAATTATAAATTTAAGCAAGCAAAACATGATTA
>JAAAKQ030052308.1:0-16210 GCA_010016005.3 Zanna intricata | reverse complement strand
ACAGTTGTACATCACTTCAGACTTTTTGTTAATAAACTTAATTAGGTTTATTATTGTTATCAAGATACAGATTTCTTAGTCTTTGAATTACTTGGGAACAGCTTTCTCCACATAAGCAGTATTTTGTTTTTAAACATAAATATAGCTTTAACAAAATACATCTTTACCTTTCTTTTTCTGTTTAGCCTCCGGAACTACCGTAAGGTATTACTTCAGAGGATGAATAAGGATGATATGTATGAGTATGAATGAAGTCTTGTACAACCTCAGGTCGACCACTCATAAAATGTGTGGTAATAAATACCCAACCACCAAAGAACACCGGTATCCACGATCCAGTATTCAAATTCATATAAAAGTAACTAACTTCACTAGAACAAAATACATTTAAAAAATGTAAAATAAAAAAGTCATTAGAAAAAAAAAACCTTCTTGAAAAGTATCTTATTACTTATTTATTACTTTGTATATTTATCTCCAAATTAATTTTATTATTCATTTGTAGGATTTTTATTTTGTCAACGTGGAATATTTTTACAATTATCTTTTAAAACATTGTTACCCTTTAACTCTAATTACTTTAAACAGTTTTGACTATTTTATAACCATTATACTCCATAATTTTATTACATAATATATATATATAAAATGTATTTTTTTAAAAAATCGGTTAGTGATTATAGCTTTTTTTTTAGGACCAAAATTATGCATAAGTTTGGTACACAGAACAGCAAAATTTATTTTTTTATATTTTATATATATATATATACAATTTTAATTCATATGAATGTGTGTTATAAAAAGCAAAAAATAAAAAAATAAAATAAAAGATACACATAAGACTTATATGAACATTTCCGCCGTTATACTAGAACAAACCCTTCGGTAAAGATAAAGAACAAAGAGCAAACATCATAAGGGAGTAAAGAAACATTATTAATTTCTTTTCATTTGTTGTATTTGAGTGGATTGGGTAGGCTGGTAAATTGAACTCTCTTCAATTTACCGTCCAGGAAGAGAGTTTGGGTATATATATATATATATGTGTGTGTGTGTGTGTGTGTGTATAATATAGCTTTTACGTATATACAATGCACAGAAGAAGAGAGTGGGTAGTTCTGCTGTAGGGTCCTGGTTTGTGTTTGCAATTGTTCGTATATAGCAGTGAAGTTTGTTGTTACTACTTGCTCAAGAGGGACCTTATCTATACCGCTTTCCCAGTCGTTCGTGTCCTCATAATCTAACAACATACATATACTCGTATATAGCTTACACATTCACTGCACTGACAACATTGTCTGGCAGCAGAATAAACCAGAAAATTAGAGCGATTCGTTCCAATAACTCCTTCCGAAACGTTTTGTAATAAAGTAAATTATTAAATAAAATATTTCAAACAGTAGTAAAGATAAATAACTTTAAAATTAATTAATTTAATTAACAATAATTAAATTAAAAACTATATTATGAAGTACAAAATTAAACATTATAAATATAAAAAATAAAGTAAGAAGTTCTTGTTGGTATTAGTATAAATTTATGTTAATATATAAAAATTATGTAATCTTCAGGTTATCAAACAAGTTAATACAAAAAACAATAAAATAACCACAAAAGAAAGATATAATGTTAAAAAAAAAATTTGTAAGATAAAGAAAAAAGAAACAAATCACTAAGCAAAGCTTTCGCGACTTTTCATTTTAAGTTCTAGGCGATATGTAGTAAAAAAAAAAACACACAAACACACGCACACACACACACACGCGCGCGCGCTCACTCGTGTGAGCTTTTGTATTAGCCTCCGGAATCTTAGGTATTGCTTCAGAGGGTATAATTAAATGGAAATTTTGTACCGTGTGAAAATGCCATCTCTGACGGGATTTGAATTGACGAGACCTCCGGAAGAAAGGCAGAAACGCTAATGCTCGCTTTACTATTTTTATGTATTTTATTATTTATTAATATATCTTTTTATTTTTACTAATATATTATTATTTAGTACTATTATAATGTAATAGTATTTATGATTAGAGTGGATTAGCTCTCCAAGGAAAAAAAAATTAATGTTAAAATTTGATGATTATTCATTAACAATCATAAATTTAAACAACCATTATTGATAATAAAAAATCGATGATGATTTACTTATATTGAAAATAAATAAGAGTATTACAATGGTAATGATATGTGAAAGAAAGGAGGATAATTACAAATAAAACTTTAAAGTAAGATAATACCTTCATCATTGTTATTTATATTTTAAAATTATAAGAGATGACTGAAATAATAGACAATTATCAAAAGTAGAATAATACAAGCAAGTAGGCCTTTCAAATAGAAGGAAAATTTTCCAGTATAAGATACAGATCTAAGAATTAGAATGTAATTTTTCTAAATAGTTTCTTAAGTGAATTACGGTAATGAAACATGGTAATAAGAAAAATCATTAAGAAAAAAAATAGAACCGTTAGCTTTATTGGTAATAAGGGTTAATAATAAAGTTATAAGGTTCGAGTCCTTATTAAGACAGTTATTTTGTATAGATATTAACACTAAATTGTGGTTACCGGTGTTCTTTGATCGTTAGATTTCAATTAAACACACGTCTGAGGAGTAGTCGACCTGAGTCTGTTCCAGATTACATATTTACCCATATGTTTACACTTACATTACAGGTACGTCAGGAATGGCAAAGAGGTAGTAATAACTGCATTTGCGTATATATACACACCCAAACCCAACAGCAGATGAAAAAGTGGTTGGAGAAAACAATCAATAATATCCGAAGTAGATGTGTTAATACAATTCGGAGAATAAGAGATCATTCGTGGAGATATATTTCTGTCTTTTTGAAAAGAACGGTGTAAATTGGTTGGATAAGTATTCAGGTTTAGTTAATTTTGTGACGGAGAGACATATAAAAGGAAAAACTGCAGAGGCAGATGAAGATTAGAATATAGGCGTATGAAATAGATAAATAAGGTTGTAAATATATTGTGTTTAAAGGATTAACGAGAAACAGTTTCATTTCATCATTTGTTTCTGTGTTCGTTTCTTTTTCGTGTTTCATTCAATTCATTTCTTTTCGTGATTTACATGTAAGCGATGGTAGATTTAAAATAATAAAAATACTGAAAAAGTTTGAATTTCACCATATATATTAATATGGTATATTATATTCACCATATAATAAAGTTAACTTTATGTTTATATTGCGAAATCATATGTTTGTTAATGAGCACAAATTCTTCAATTCACAATATTTCTGTTAAAATTTTAAGCTTTTTCAAGTGCAACAAATTAAATAAGTCATCAGTGAAAAGTCTAGTAAGATTTGCCCGAACGAACACTCTTATTATTATTACTGTTCTCTCAATTATTAAAATTCATTTATAACATAGTTATTACCTCTTACTTCTACTCACGCCTCATACGCTAAGTTAGTAACATTTATTTACCACGTGTTTTGACACGAGATAAATTATTATTATTTTTTTTCAATTATTAAATCATAAGTTTATCCGCCGTTTTGAGGCTTACACTTGATTTAAAAAAAATTGATATTTATATATTTTTATACATTTTAGCAAACCTTATATCAGTGAATTTGAACCAAACTGATAGCTCATACCATTATCGCGTAATGATTATTATAAAATATTAATTTTCCCAGCCATTTTGAGATGAACCTAACGACTGATCGTGGCTATTCGTGTATTTTTACTAAATCCTCTAAGATACTTAATCCGAATTCGAAATCAAAATTAAAATCCGAAACAAAAATGTTCATAGGTGTATTCCCCCATAAATATATACGTTTTGAATTCAATAACAAATTCTTCGTTGGTTGATAAAAGAGTAAAAACACATTGTATAAAAACATCGGTTTTTATATCAGTGTTACATCAATAAATGAATGTCTGTTTATATTTTATATAAGCTATCACATCTGTATTTTTTTTTTTAAACCTCCAGAACCACAGTTAAGTATATCTTCAGAGGATGAGATGAATGAATTGTAGCGTGCATGAAAAATGCCATACCTGACCGGGATTTGAACCCGGGACCTCCGGATGACTGGCCGTTACGCTACTACTCCGCCACGGAGGCTGGCATCACAACTGTTTGCTTTTAATTTCAACGCCAACTTCAAAAAGTTAAAATGTATTTATTGAAAAAGGGAATATCCTTTGTTACACGTCACCATTTTGTTGAGGAATTGATTGACAATGACATGCAATTAATTATACCCAATTGTAGATTGTAGTAACTGTAATTAGTTTATTATTTATTTATACGATTCCTGTAACTAAGTATTTGGTTGAAAAGATTTGTATCTCTATTGCGCTGTCACCACATAAATTCTATCAAATAACTGTCCAGCAATGAACTGTTTGTCCCACATTTTACCTTATATATATTCTTTGCAAATCTTTATGTTCTTTCAATCGTCTGGGTATGTGTCATTTTTGCGGGTCTACGAATTTATATGTGTGGTTTGCAGTTTTATAATAAAAACTTTCGGCAAGTTTTAAATGCCCCTATAAGCGCGCCATTCATTCGAAATTATGGTTGTATCTGATCGTAATCTTTGCTATAGTATGGGAATTAAACTTTTGGTTTTTTGTTATATTATTATAACGTGAATACTAGCTTGAAATGATGTCGTAGCTAATGTACAAACGACTTTTGTTAATTGCTATGGTTATTAAAATAATGACTCCGATGATCCGAAGATTGTTTTTTATTTCTTATTTTTCAAGAGGATTTTCTATTTTTTAATAAATTTATGTTTATCTATCTTATTTAATTTAACTTATTATCAATACAGCAATATACAGTACTGGTATAATAAAAAGAGTTCTCAAAAAATGTAGAAATATAAAAGTCTGATTCTTTGATAAGAGAAAGAATGGAGAAAAATTACCTTTAAAGAAAGCTAGCAGCATAAGCAATAAGTTCTCTGTAATGTGAAGGTAATTAATTCGGTTTAGCTAGAAATATCCGACTCACAAAAACTATCAGTAATTTGATGCAAGAGAGTCTATTAATAAAATCATCTTACATCAACATAATCGTCGCATCAGTTAACTGAGATGAAAACTTTTCTAACAAGTATATATACAATACGATTACGTGTAAATTGATAGGTTTCCATAACTGTATTTGACGTAGTCAACAAAATAAACTGATAAAAAAAAAACATCATTTATAAGAATAATAAATTTATATGAATGAATAATGTTATTTATAACATATGTATCTACTGGATTCTAACCTAGAGCACTTTGAAATTGTGAACAAATATAAATGTGTCTTATGTAAATAAATATATTACAAAACTTTAGACACACGATGAAAAATAAGTAAAGTGCATCTTCAGATCGATATTTCAGACCAATTAATTTTCGTGCCAAAAATCTCTTTATAAATTTTTATTTAAGTAATCTGGAATATATTTATTTCAGGATCATCATTTCCTATACAAATTGAAATAGTGAATTTGGTCAAGGTTAGGTTTAAAATACAGAAAAAAAAAATAACGTCCAGATCCAATAAAAAACTTCTTCCGGTTATTTTTAGATCTGTAATTAAAATCTGTATCAGTCACTTAATTGTTATGATAAATAGTATCATTAATATTCATTCATATGTGTTTGAAAATGCCATAAATTTCACAAAAAAAAAAAAAAAAAAATTAATAGTACTTGGAGATAACTTTTTAAATTTATCTTTCAAATAAGTAAATTTAGTATATGAAAAAAAAAATAAGTACTTATTAGCTTATCAATTAGAAAACAAAGTAATTTCATCATGTTTATATTACCTTACATAAAAATAATTAAAAGGTTAATTAAAAAACGTATTCCAAAGCGAATAATAACTAAATCATAAATCAGAAGTAATTAACTTAAAAGAATAGAATGGTTAACCAAGAATATAATAAATTCAGTAATCAAATAAACACCCATTCAAAAAATTGACATGAACCAACCTTAAATAAAGGGTCAAAAAAGGGTAATGCATTGAGAACAGATAGGAGTTAAATGCAATGAGAGAAATTAATTATTTGAATACTGATGACTGATATGTTGCCTATACGGAATGAAGAGATATTTTTCGTTACTATAGAAACCGTGTATCAACATGATACAACACTAACAATACTTACTCCCCTCTTCAAAATCCTTTTGATTTGATTACCTTTTATTTCCTTTATTGTAAAACATTCCCTTGCTTACCCTTTATCCTGTTTTTGTTATTTGAATGGTGGACCCCACTGACAAACATTAACACTTAACCGACCACTCACCTACTCACCCCACTACCCTTTATCTATTCAATCAAACATTTCCCTCGTCCTTCAATGATTATACCCTATCTGTTCTTTTAAGAGGAAAAACGCTTCAGAATACTGTAATGTAATAATGGGAAATACAATAAATTCAGAATTATAAATATTGATCTATTAATTTTACAATACTCTTCTTGAATGAAAATTTTGTTTTTATCTATACGAGTATATACACATAAAACAATGTGGACGGTCACATTCATTTATAGTACCTAATCTCTTACAAAAAAAAACAAAAAAGAAAGATAGAAAACAATATTATTTTGACACTAAAATAAAAACCTAAACTGTTCTTACCGAATTTTCGAAGAAAAGTACGGTATTTTACTTTGAATCAGAAGGTAGGGGTAGGGATGAAAATGAATTTTCTTTACGTTTTGCTGTATGAAAATAACGAAAATAACATCTACTTAAATTGTAGTTTCCATATATATTTATTTACATATACATTTATTTATATATATAAAATTTTGTGGCTCTATAAACCAAAAATGTTGTGACTCCAAAATTCCTATACAAATTTCATTGAAATTTAGAAATATATATATTATAGTGTATCTAAAGTTAAGCATGTGACAATTGTACATGTACATGCATTTTACATGCATGTACATGTGAAAATAAAGTTGCGCATGTGATGATTTGCATTATCATAACGAAGTGTGATGATACAAATTGTAACTTGACGTTTCTTTATCTAAGATATCTATTGATAGCAACGTTGTTCATAAGAACTACACATGTGATGTGTTCATCAGATAAACCAGAAATAACCATTTATGATCTAGAGAGAGTCGAAATTTCTCTTTCCAACATTATTATGATTGTAACTTCTCGGAGAGTTCTTTAAAATAACTTAGTGTAAATACTTGGTAACGATGACTTTATAGGTGATTGTATTTTTTTTAATTTATAATTTGTATTAACACGTAATTTTTTGGTTCCTTTTCTTTATTTGAATAAATATAAATAAATATCCATAATAAACATTAAACAATCTTTAATACGTAATTAACCTAGTTTTAAAAGATTTTGAATCCTTTATTTATTTTTATCGGGAATATTTTTTTTGTTTCATCACTTATTTGAGTGTAGGGAATATCCCCAATGATCAAAGATTATACACCTACAAAATTTCAATCTTCTAGTTCATAGAAAACTACGAGAAATGAGAGAGGTTAAAAGAATGACTTTTGTATGCTAAACTTATTTAGCAAAATATTTTACAAAAGTCATTCTTATATGCGTCAGAATATGAAAGAATTTTTGTTTTTAATTTTTTAAAAAAACTCATAAAAAAACTCAAAAATGAAGTTTAAAAAAAACGAAGTTTGAAGTCAAACGAAAATGAAATGAAGTTTAAACGTCATAAATGATTTTTTTTTTAATTTAAAAAAAACTCATTTAAATTTTTAGACATAGAACAAGCAAAAATAATATTTATATGATTATTTGTTTATTATGGTCTAAATTATGTCAAATTTATAAAATGTAATTTACAATTATGTTTCTTCCCATGTTTTTTTATTTTAAAAAAAATTTGTAATTTTCAAGATTATTTAAGACTTCTATCGAGTCTTGATGGAAGAAAATATATTGTTTCCTGATGTTTGATCTTCTTACCTTTGACAGCTTCACAACCCACGGTCGTGAACTGCTTGTTATAAAATATCCTGGTTTGGTCACTTTTATATTATTATATTTACAAACATATTTCTTCAGTCTAAGTTTTTATTTATTGTTTGTTTTTTTTTTCTAAAAGTAAATGATGATTTATATTAAATGTTATTCGATAAAAGTAAGATTATTTTAATAATAGTTAATAAATTTACAAATATATTGTAATACTGTTAAGTAACAAGATTTTTTATTATTATATAATGTAACTGTAAACCGCACGACAATACTTCAAGAATTGGTTTGCTGTTAATATAAGTAAATTGTTCTTAAAAATACGTGTCCGGAAACGCTATGTTATTCAGTTGTAATTGGAGAAATATTTCGAATTCATTGCTGTTCCAAATGTAAAATGTATTCTATTAAAATTATTGAGACCCCCAAATTCGATAGTTTTATACTACTTTTTGAAGTGAAAAATCGAATAAAGGAGATCATTCATCTTAATCCCTAATATTTTCTGAAAAAAATTATTCCGGTTCCGGAGGTTAAACAGATAAAGGGAGGAACCCCACTGTCTGGATGTAGATGATCATTTACTGAAAGTCACACAAATATGTTTAAGAATGTCTTTTGTTTATAGTTATTATAAAAATCTAGTATTTTAAAAATTACAATTAGAACATCCGTTTATATGTTCAACTAGTTTAATTTCTTACTTAAATTTTTAAGTTATTAATAGATAGATTATAATTACCAATGCAAAATTAATCATTCAATTACTTTATTGATATGACATGTAATAATCGAGTACTTCCTTTAAAACTAAACAAAAATCACTTAGTAGTCTATATGTATTATGCTATTATATAAAGTTTACTGGAAGATATGAAAATCATAATATAACTTTTTACGGAAGATGTAACGAACGGAAAAACTCTCACGTCACTTTGATAGACATGACAATTTTAATTCTAAAAATGCATGTCAATTGCTACAACCATGATGACTTTACAAAAAAAAGATACTTCCGAAAATAACATACTCAATCTCAAGAATAATATTCAACCAATGCCAGACTTAGGAGGTTGAGGAATGAAGTGCCTTTCTTCATTTATTTAAAAACAGTGTTGCGTATCGCTATGCCAGGCTCTTGACATGAAAAATGATTACATACATACATACAAGAACACACACACATACACATACACAAAAAAATGTGTGTTGTGGATTAAGATGAATGAATGTGATGGACGAATGAGTGTGTGATACCAAGGATGAAGAATTCAGAAGACGGACACAGATAAAGCCCTCAATAATGTGGTGAAGAAACAGACCGGAGGGGGAAGGGTGATGGATAGCCCTTTGCTGAGTTGTCATCTGTCCGGGTTTGCTCGGGTGGGTGGCGATGATGATGCACGGGGATTCTGAAACGCAGAACCCAAAGGCACCTTTCGAGGCTGAGTAATGCTTAATTGCGGGTCCGGTCTCGTCAGGGAGGAGGAGAACGGTGAGGGAGGTTTAGTCAGTATGGGGTAGGTTATTTATGCCTAAAAACTCCTTGGCAGAACCTGTTACTGTTAGCTTGTTAGCTAGCCTTTGACGAATAACGTCCTGGGTCCGAGCCCTACACACCCGTGATGGCGTGTGGCGTAAATGCCATTCCCTCATCACCAGCCAAAACTAAAAAAAAGGGCTCTTAAAAATGCAGTGAAAGTGATCATTTCACTCTAAATGGGACTGGTTGTAAAAACTATATCATTACTCTCAGTGATCGATTTGTGCTACTTGGACTGTACGCTTATAAAATTTCTGTTTAAGAAATACTAAGTTTAAAACAATAAATTAATCTATCCTTTTCTATGAGAAAAATAAAGCACATCCCATTATATCCACTCGTTAGAGGAATTATTACATATATTCAAACAAAAAAATTATTACGAAAGTAGAAAAAAATAATAATTATAATAAAATTTTAAATATCAAAAAGTAGAAAATAAAGACAATATAAAAAAAAATTTATACATTTTTAAAAACTTAAAAAAAGTGCAAAATAAAAAAACGAAAATATTTTAATTAATTTAAATTCAAAAGAGAAAAAAATTAATAAAAAATAATATTTTTATTAGTAATAAATTTTTATTAATAATTTTAAATAATTCATAATGCAATAATCTAATTTTAATTTAATTACTATAATATTATTAATAATTTCTTATTAAATAACGATGATCAGCATTGAAATCTAATAACAGAGTAGGCGTAACCAAATTTAATTGCATATGTTATCGGTTTGTATTGATTTGGAATATAGTAACTGCTCACCAAGTTTTGAGGTCAATTCTAGCGTAATATTGCAATATCAAGTTATAGATTATTACGTATGTATGTTCTTGATTGGTTCCTGAGGTTTTATCCTTCCTACTAGCAACCTATTGTTTATTAAATGTTATACTGTAACTTACGGTAAACCAAAGTAAATAATATATATAAATGAAATGCTTATACCAATTAAACTTTTATTACAATAATTTTCGACATTTTTTAGCTCCACGACCCAAAATTAAAAAAGTTGAATATTTCGTGAACCCCCAACCCCAATTCAATGAAATCTAGTTACGTTAAAACTACATAGCTGCGGTTGATAGAGACGGGTACAAATATGCACGTATGAAGTGTACAAACATGAGCAATTAGACTTGATTTGTTTGCGCTCCTTGTAATTTGGTCTGCTTGAGAAATATTCGCTTGCAGAGCGACATGTTCGAATATGCATGTGATAAGTTTGGTTTTGGGTATTTAACCAAAATCTGTGTTTTTTTTTTTTCAATTAAATTCTTATGTAAAATGGAGAAATTTGTGAAAAAACGAAGTGAGCCATCTTTATTCAGTGAATCGAATGGTAAAAAGGCAAGATTTTACAATTCCAGTTACTTAAATTATGGTTTTATCTCATTGGATAGAAAAATACAATGTGTTGTTTGTTTTTAAGTACTCTTCGACGAAAGCATGAAGCCATAAAATTTAATTTGACTCTTGGAAACTAAACAACTAGATCATAAAGCAAACCCTTTGAATTTTTCAAAAGTAAATTATATACTTTAAAAAATCAACAAGCTTTTGTTTGTAAATTAAGCCATAGTGATAAAAGTAAACAGCATTAGGAGTAGCTAAGAAATCTAAATTCCACACAGTTGCAGAAAACCTCTTATTGCCAGCTGCAAATTATATAGTCAATGTTTTAATAATTGTGGAAGAAGCAAAACAATTCCGTTTCCTAATGACACAGTATCAAGGCGAGTTGATGATATGGCATGGCAAATCAAATAATTCAGCAAATGAATTTTTTAGTACTCAATCTGATGAATCAACAGATGTGGCAAGCATTTCTCGGTTCTTTTTTTTTATGAAGTATGAATGCGATAGGGACAGATAATTAGAAAAAATATGTTATTTTGCAAATCAATTCCTGGTCATACAGGACAATGCCATTTTTATATTTTTTATGACTTTATTAAAACTATAACATATATTCGACAAAATGTATTGCAGTATGTACCATAGTCATAGTGCAAAGGTGATAACAGAAATATCACAGGATTTCTGAATAAAATTAACAAATCGTTTTATACCAATGGCTTAATGGATTCACTGCTTCCTTCACGGACATGCTTTTGCCACACAGAATATGTTGTAAAATCTCAAACAAATTTTCTATAAAGATGTAAAAATGTTTAATTTTATTAAAAGTCGACCATTACGGACTAGGCTGTTTGCTAAACTACGCGATGAAATGGGCGAAAAGAAAAAATCTCTTCTTTTCAATACAGAAGTCAGATGATCATAACAGGGGCTAGTGTTAATTTGGTTATTGGAATTGAGAGATGAATTAATAATATTTTTCCATGATAAACAAAAGCCATTCTCACTGTTTTCTTTTTTTTCCAGAATGAGTGTATTTTTTATTTTACCTCCGGAATCACCGTTAAGATATATCATCAGAGGATGATATGAATGAATTGTAGCGTGTGTGAAAAATGCCATGCCTTACCGGGATTCGAACCCGGAACCTCCGGGATGAAAGGCCGAGACGCTACCACTCGCGCCACAGAGTGAGTGTATATTCAGAGTGAGTGTACACTCACAAAGTGAGTGTATATTGCTGTTGGCTTACTTAACTTTTTTTGCATTTTTGCATTTAAATGATTTGATTGTGAATTTACAAGGACATGATAAAACATTTTATTAATGAAAAAATAAATTCATGCTTTCATTAAGAAGTTTGATATCTGAATGATAAGCGTCTAAAATAAAAATTTTATGTTATCTTTCTTTTGAAAATTTTCCACAGTAAATAATTTCTACACACATTCTGTAATTTAACTTTAGTTCAAAAAATAATTTATTTTTGCGGAAGAATAGTTTAAACGTGCTGGTGCCAACTCAAAAGATGTAGGAAATGTCAATTTGGAAAAATTAAATGGCACGCAAATTCAAATGATAATTGTGTCTTCATCTTTATTGTCCAAACAACAATTTTTTGACTTCAATTTAGTTAACTTCTTAATGGTTTCAGAACAGTTCTTATGCAAAAAAAAAACAATTTAGTAAATATTCTTGGCTATCTGTTACAGCGATAAGGACTTTTTAGATATTAACAACTATACAATTTTTTTTTCTGGAAGCTATAATAGAATTAATTTTTTTTAATGTAATTTTTACCATAAATAGAACACGAAATGTAATAAAATAAAAATTAGTAAATAATAAAAAGAACTTATTTACTTTATTTTTAATTTTTAAATACTCTGTTTTTAATGAAGTTTAAATTAATTTACATTTGTAAAGAAATATATATTTGATTTTGTTTTTTTATAGAAAACTGGATTTCATGAAAAAAATATATACATATATATATATATATATATATATTTACATTTTAAATATATTTTGGTTTGAAAAATTAAAATAATTTTATAAACACGATTATAAAGAAAGGTATTATGTTATGTGAAAATAGTTTTTTTAAACTACATGCAAAATAGATTATTTTCATTTAAAAAATAAATGTAAATTCATTTTTATTTAAATAATGAAAGAAAAATAAGAAAAATTAGTCTATGTGAATAAAATGTTTTTGAATGTAACGAAAAATAGAAGTAGCTATTAAGGTTTTTGCAATTTACATTTTTTCACTCCTTTCATTCAACCCACTTGCTTGGTTACTTTTTTCTTTATTTCGCGCTTTTATACAGAAAATTTAGCAAGTAAAATCTCAACAGTTCTACTAATTAATGAATGTTTCGTAATAATAAAAAAAAACTTATTTCACTAATATGAGCTGTTTTTATCATTCGTTTTCAAATTCATTCTAAAAGCTAAATTAATTTTAACTTAAGGTCTACATTTTTTAATCGTTTCTTTTTATATGTAAAAAGTGTAGTCTCTTTAACACTGGACTATAATTATTATATGTAGTATACTATTAAATTAAAAATATCAATTATAATGCAATTCAATGTTTAACTTAAATACATAATGAAATAAAAAACTGTTGAATTTTAATTAAAATGTATCCAAATATAAAAAACCACTTCTTACACGTGTGCAAGATAAGAATGACCACTATTTCATATGATTTCAGTAACTGAAATTTCCGACAAAAAAAGTAGGATTTCATAAATCCTACGTTATTATCCTATCTTATTTTCAAACAGAAAAGAAAAACTATTTGTTCATATTTTTAACATCTAAGCTAATTTAAATACGTGTATATATATATATATATATATATATATATATATATATATATTGGTAAATTATCCTCAATTTTACTACTTTGTTTTCAGGTTATAAAAGTTATTTGACCTTCATTTAAAAATTTATAGGGTCAAATAATGAAAATAACGAAAGAATCGATGAAAAAGTAAATTAGACACAAATATTTTGTGTCACTTTACTTTTACTTTCACACTGTAAAATTAAACTTTTACTTTAGTATATTACAACTATATATTGTACAACTAAAAATCACGGGACACTTAACACAAAAAAAAAAATATATATATATATATATATATTTTAACCTTCGGAACCACCATTAGGTATTCCTCAGAGGATGAAAGATGAATGATTTGTAATGTGCGTGAAAATGCTCTGCCTAACCGGGATTCGAACCCGGGACCTCCGCATAAAAGGGAGCGTCTCGGCCTTGATGGATACCAGTGTCCTTTGGTGGTTGGGTTTCAATTAACCATACATCTTAGAGATGGTCGACCTAAGACTATACCACACTACACTTCATTTACATTCATTACATATCATCCTCATTCATTCTCTGAAGTAATACCTTACGGTGGTTCCGGAGGCTAAACAGAAAAAGAAAGTAAAAAGTAAGAAGTCTTTATTAAAATTAAATTCATAAAAACCGTGACAAATAAAGATTCAGAAATTACTTTAAAAAACATTATATATTGCAAATAAGATTTAAAAAGCGGTACTCTTTCTCAGAAATATATTACAAATGATTGCAACTAAAGTACTTAAATCAAGAAAATAAAGCCAATCGAATCGGTTTTCAATTATCAAATCTATAAGATTTTCCTGATTCTATTTGTACATTAAGTAGAGGAAGAGTCCAGCAATCTGGACTCCACTACACTGGAGTAATCTGTGGACAACACTCCTCTTCCTTGCCTAGGAGGACAATAAACGATTTTCAAAACTACCATTGCCACTTATAAAGTTTATTTTATTCCAAGTTTTTGAAGCGATTATACATATATATATATATATATATATATCCTAATGGGGAATATAGTTAAAAAGGCAATCCGAATTTACATTATTTTACTTTGCTTTTAGAGATGAAAGCAATATATAAACTAATTCTTAACGAATGCGCTAACCATAACGATATATATTACTAAATGACAGAAAAAATAAATTAAAAATAAAATTAACAAACAAACCGCACAAAAAAAACAGGAAAAATATGTTAAACATAAATCACAACATAAAATACTAGAAACATGTTTATAACGTTTTTAATATTTATCCAATTTTCATTAAAAAAAAAAAAAATCATTTTGTTCCTTACAATGGTAGAATCAAAGATAGTTGTCCCGTTTTAAGAATTTATATTAAAAAGAACCGCCTAAACTAAGGTTTATTTTTACAATGAAAAAAGTAAACATGCATAATTCTGAAAATATAAAATCATTTCAAAATTGTTTAAAAGTTGTTTTAAACTTCTGCCTAAGAACATTAAAGTACCAATTTTGCTAAATAATGCATAGATTATTTGTAATTATTGCGAATTTTCAATGTTGTACCAATTTGCGCTTATTATCATATAGCCCTTCAAACTCAGTCGTTTTAATAAATCATAAATATTATTCTCCATTACTTTTATTTTTAACTATCATTAATATCTTTAATATGCCATACATTCGAAAAATAATTTTATTTTATTTTTTTTTCGAGCCAACAATGCTGAGTAAAAATTATTTTCTTTTTTACATTTCTATCTTTATCTGTTTAGCCTCCGGAACTACCGTAAGGAATTACTTCAGAGGATGAATGAGGATGAAGTGTAGTCTTGTGCAATCTCAGGTCGACCACTCCTGAGAAGTGTGGTTAATTGAAACCCAACCAACAAAGAACACCGGTATCCACGATCTAGTATTCAAATTCGTATAAAAATTTTTATACGGATTTAAATTTTTTTACAACTATAATCTTTTTGTGAACTAAATTAGATAAAATTAATTGTTTAAAAGTGTAAATTTAATGTAAATTATAATCGCAAAAAGTTTCTGTTTTCAAATTTCAACGGAAATATCTTATTTTGAACATCCCTGAATCCATTTTGACTAGTTTCGGTGTGTTGACTGTACGTACGTACGTATCTCGCATAACTCAAAAAAGATTAGCAGTAGAATATTATAATTTTAGATTAAGGACTGTTGTAACATTTAGTCTACCCTTTTGATTGTAATTTACTGAATCAAAAGTCTACAAAACAGTGAAAAAAATACCCCCAAAATTTGGAATTTGGACGTTTTCTAAACTGGAGTAATAAGCCATCATTGAGAGCTTTTTAACGATATATGACAGGTTTTATTTATTTCCATTGGTTTCAGAGTTAAAGCGAAATAAAATTTTAATTAATGAAATATCTGGATCTCACAAGGGTACACATCGGTTCAAATCAGACTTCATCTTCTTTTTTTTTAA